>PVJH01011110.1:0-70434 GCA_004026705.1 Nesogale talazaci | reverse complement strand
GAATTGCATTGCGGAGGAAGACTATGAAAGGACCCTGGTCCGTCAGCAGAACCCACAAATCCCACAAAAACTAGGGCCAGAATGCTCCTTAGAGGCAAGGAGGTGAGACTTTATCTTACACACTTCAGATACGTCATCAGGAGAGGCCAATTCCCCAGAGAAGGACATCATGCTTGGTAAAGTCGAGGGGCAGTGAGAGTGAGGAAGGGCCTGGCAAGAGGGGTCAACACAGCGGCTGCATGCAGATGGCGGTGCTTAGAGACCATGTCTGTACACAGTCCATTTCCCACAGAAGCCGCCACAGTAGACCCTGCTGCCTTTGACTCCTGTAGACAATGGCTTAGCGTTTATAGAGCCTTTTGATAAACAGAGCCATATTGAACACCCATGAGAATCTTCTGACTCAAAACTCAGTATGGACTTTACACTCAGTATGTCACTCCGGGCACATTGTGTTTCTGTGAATTTAAGTGTAGGAGCAGATCTGGGTAAATTAAAGGTGAGAGAGAAGCCATCAATCTACTTATTGAACACAGCCATATTGCCTTCAATATATATTCAAAGTTTTCTGTCTCTGGGGCATCACGATGTGGAGTGTGAACACATGGGCCTGATGGAATGAGCCCCACAGACTCTGTCTACCCCATGACACGTGCTGTGACCACGAACGAGCCCACGCAGGGATACCACCACAGCCATGCAGGAATCAGGAAGGGATGGGCAGCGCTTCATTCTGTCCCACACGGGGTACCAGGGAGTGGGGTGGGCTAGATGGCACTTTGCCACCCCCCACCTCCCTCCCTCAATCTAATCAGACACCTCAGCAGTGTCCACTGGAGGATTGCTTCTCTTCAGTTTCACTTTTTAAACAACACTGGCGGGGCCAGTCAGCACTATAAGACTTTAAGTCTAGGTAACACTAACATTGTCCCATGGGTGGGGGGAGGGGGGTGCTGCCGGGTGGGGGAGGGAAGGGGAGGTCAAGGAAGCAACAAACAAGACTAAAATAAACTTTACAAATAAATATTAGACATCGACCCGTGGTTTCATTGAGATAGTGAATGATGGGCTTCAGGGAAGTGTTTTGTTTGTTTTTGTTTAAGATTTGCTGAATGCAAAACCCACACGTCTGGGCGTCAAAACTCAGCCCCAAATGTCTGCGCCCGCCCTCTGCGACTGTATTTTCAGGAGTGAAGCATGCTTCAAATGGCAGGCACCCGGAGTCTGCATCAGCTCGATTTCCTGTCAGCACCTGAGAGAAACAGGACTTGGAGAAGGGATGGTGGCCTTTTCCATGCGGCCTTCAAATACCACTTACAATTATGGTGAGCATGTCCACGGAAGTACCCATCACCCGCCCATGTCAACACTGCCCGACTGAAGGCTGGGGTCGGAGGATGCAAGGATGGCAAACGTGGGAGCGCCCTCCACCTCTCGCCCACGAGGACCACAGGAGAATCCTTCTGCAGCCGGTCTGCCTTACAAGTAGATGCAGCTCTAGTGAGGATTCCGGCCTGCAAGCAAGCAGCACCCACCTGTGGACCCAGGGCCGAGAGCTGCCAGGCCACATGATGCAGTCTCAGGCCTGGGGCCGGTAGGGAGGGAGCTCGTCTCAGGAGAGAAGAGCCCTGGACCACCTCCCAAGGACACCCAGGCCTCCTTACCTCACCTGGTATCCCCTCCCTTCCATTCCTTTCTCGCTTCCTTTATTTCTCTCTCTCCTTTCTTCCCACTCATGTGTATGCTTCCTGTTTGTTTAAATAATTAAGTGAGGCCTGGGGTCACTTGCTGTCGAGGCTATGTACTGGGGAACAAGGCATGATGGGATTTGGATGCGGCCCTGACACCGTGTTATGTGAGAGGGCCTTCCAAGCACACATGCAGTATCCCGACGCCATGTCCTCGCAACATTCCACGCAATTACCTTGTAATCCCCTCGTTCCATGCCATTTCTAAAGCTTTTCATGGTGCGTTAGGAGGGGGGGGGGGGGCGGGCGGGATTTGCATTTCAAACAATCCTCTTTGTATGCAACAATCTAAACAACTTCTCAAACCTCCCCAGAGTCAGCCCTGGCACCACCACACACCGCCTTATTTTTCTCCCACATGCCGTCTTATTTTTCTCCCCTCCCTCTTGTAGCAAGGATGAGAATGCAACTGACCCAAACCTGCCAGGGCATTTTCTAAGCAGTGTCCCCCACCCCCTAGAGTCCCCGGATTACAGAGGAATTCCATTCCCAAGTCTTTAGATTGAATTTAAAAGCAAATCAAACCAGCCAGGTGTGGGGTCAGACCTAGCACCCATGAGTCAAGTGTTCGTCTCAGTGTATAGGGCGCACGGCATCTTCTGGGACAGGTTTTCGGTCAACCTGGCCTGCCAAGTATTCTTACGTGGGGCATCAGAGTCCCATGGTTGGACCCAGACACAGCCTAATCAGCTCCAGGATGGGAGCAGGCATAGCGTGATCCCCGCTGTGAGCGTGGCCATGATCCAGCTGGGAGAATGATACCCCAGAAGTAGGCCTGCTCCTTTTGTTTTTTGGGGCATCACTGCCCTTTGGTGGTGGGAGTGGGAGGCCCACCTTGCTGCTGGATTTGAACCTCCAACCCAGTGGTCCACAGTTCTGCACACAACCACTATGCCACCGGGGCTCAGCCGGGCCTGCTCCTTTTGAAGCAAACTCCGTGAGGAAGCTTTCCACTTGTGCCGAATCTGAATCCTGCATCTGGCCTTTCTCTGACTACAGTGCTTGCTGATCATAGGAACCATGCCCAGACTGCCAACCTTGAATTCTTTAGATGTTGCGTCTACCCACCTGTGTTCTTTCTGCTCCCGTTTGTCAGCCCCTGAAGCTACCTGAGCCAGGGGCATCCTCTAGTTTGCCACCAGATCCGTGAACTTGAACTGACTGGACTTACCTGCTTCTGCAGCAACCTGAGCCATTTCTCCAAATAAATGACTTTCTAGATGCATACACATATAAGTCGTTGGTTTGGCATCTCTGGAAAACCCAGCCTAACACACTTCCTATGCATAACAACCCATTAGAGAAACACAAAATGCTAAAACATCTCTAACGAATTAGGGTGGGGAGGACTTAAAAAAGCTGGTGAAGAAATGGAAAATAGTAAGGCTTTTTGAAGCCCGAATTGGGAACCCAAAGCCCATCTGTCGGCAACTGGACATCGCCTTATAGAGGGTCACGGGGAGGAGATGAGCCTGTCAGGGTACAGTGTAGCAATGATGAAACATACAACTTTCTTTTAGTTCTTTTTTCCCCCCTCTAGTTCTTAAATACTTCCTTGCCTATCCCACCCCCACTATCATGATCCCAATTCTACCTTACAAATCTGGCTAGATAGGGACAGATTTGCACACTATACGCTGGTACAGATAGGAACTGGCAACAAAGAGAATCAGGACAGATGATCCCTTCAGAACCAAGGGTGAAAGTGGAGAGACTGGGAGGGTGGAGTAGAAAAGGGGGAGCCAATAACAAGGATCTACATATAACCGCCTCCTTGGGGGATGAACAACAGAGAAAAAGTGGGTGAAGGGAGACATCGGACAGTGTGAGATATGGCAAAATAATAATAACTTATAAATTTTCAAGTTTTCATGTGGGAGGGGGGAGCAGAGACAAAATGAGGAGCTGAGACTAAGGGCTCAAGTAGAAAGCGAATGTTTTGAGAATGATGAGGGCAATGAATGTACAAATGTACATGACACACAATGGATGGATGTGTAGATTGTGATAAGGGTTGTATGGGTCCCCAATAAAATGATTTTCTAAAAAAAGAATGGCTGAACCCTGGTGATGTAGTGGTTGTGCACGGGACTGCAGCCCACTGGGATGGAGGTTCAATTCCAGCAGCAGCTCTACAGGAGCAAAGGCTGGGCCTCCTACTCCCCCCACCAGAGGGCAGTGATCCCCCCCCCAAAAAAAAGAATGTCAGATGGCATCACAAAATAGCACACCCTGTCATGATGATGAACCATGGCATGTCCCTCAACCTTTTATTCTAATGGATTGTGGTGTCTATCAAGCCAGACGGTGCCCCAGTGGTGCTGTACGGGCCCGACTCTGCTGTGGGTCCATAGGTAGTTACTGCACACTCCCAGAAAGCTCTCCTCTACCCTGGGATGTTCTGATCCAGTGGTTGTACTTCAGGTACCTGCAGCACAGCGCCAGGACCGGGGACTTGACATCAGTCCCACATGCAGACGGCATCACAGGGCAGATGAATGAGCCTCACGTGCCGCTGGGATGCAGACCAGACTGTGACTCCAGCCTCCTCTGTCCCTCACCATCTCCAACGCCTGGCTCCTCTGCTCCCGCCTCCACATGCTGGCCCTCGGAGATGCCAGATGGATGGGACCATGCCTTTCACTACTGGCCACTGGCCTTGGCTTTGGATGGAACTGGCTTTGGCACTCAGGAGAGCCCCGCTGGGTCCATCCAAGTCCCTGAAGGAAGCACAAGTCTGTTTCTTCCAATGGTTGCTTCTAAAGTCTGTTTCTTCCAATGGTTGTAGGTCCTGGTGTGAGGGTGCATTTCAGCTTGTGCACCTGCTGAAGGGCATCTGGGTTGCTCCCAGTTCTTTTGCAAAGGCAGATAAAGTCTCTAGGAATGTTTGTGTGCAGGTTTCAGAGTGGGAACAGGACTTTCCTCTTTCGAGATCCAGACCGGGGTTCAGCTGCCATGTGGTATGGTAATCTCTAGCTCACCCAGCTCAGGCATCGCTGCATGCCCCGTCCCTGATGTGAGTTCCCTGTTCTCTTCATCTGGTCAGCACTGGTGCCGTGTCCACGTCTTTATGTTAGCCAGGGTGCTAGCTGGTTATTGATGTCACATTTTAGCTTGCATTGGACTAATGATGCTGGACATCTGGCCACTCCAGCTCTGTGAGATAACTGATCTTGTTTATGAATTAAGGATCTCTCTCTCTCTCTCTCTCTCTCACACACACACACACACATTCCGATTCCACCTGCAATGGCTTGGTTGTGAAACGGGGACCTTGGAACATTCCAGAACTCCAGCTCCAGGCTGGGGAAACAGGTTCCTCAGTGAGCTAGCATCCCAGATGAGCCCAGAGAGAGAGGAAGGAGGTGGCTTCCAAGGCAACTTGGCTCGCACACAGGTTCCTCGCTGAGCCCCGATTGAGCCGATTGGGCGGAGACTGAGTGCAGAGCAAGTTCAACTACAACGGTGACAGCTGCGGCGCTGTTACGGCCTGTGCCAAATGGTACCAGCTTCACCCTGCCCCTGCCTCCCTCTCTGCATCTTCAAGGCTCTCTCTGCACTCTCCCCATTTCCATCTCCACCTGCACCCCACCTCCCCTTCCTTCCATTCCTGGCAAATGGTAAACTTTGACAACCCAACAGGAAGGGGGTGAGCCCTATGTTGACTCTCAGGATGGCAGTCAATCAATGACCGGGACCTGAAAATGTCCCTGGACTGGAACAGTCGGATTTTTAGCAAAGCCTTTAAGCAAAGACCGGCAGCTGACGCAGAGTGGAGGTAAGCCCGAAGAGAAGTTCCTCAGAAAGTGGGGCCCGGCAGTGTCACACCGCGTTAACCTCGAGTGGGAGATAGCGGCTGGTGATGGGGTTGGCCTTCACTGCTCCTCCCCAGCCTTCTCTTCAATGGGTCCGTCTCCTGCCTGCTCTGGAAAGTGGGGGGGGGGGGCTCCAGCCTATTATCTACACAAACCTGCCAAAAGGCTGCACTTGTGTAACGACCACGCTCCCCTCCGGGGACCAAACGGAGACCATTAAATTCACTTCATTTGTGACCTGAACTGCCAACAGGGGTCTTGGATGTAAAATGTGAGGGTGAGAATCAATGGGGCCCACTGGCTTCTTTAAAGGGAACCGTAAAACGGGAATGGGGCTGCCTCAGACAAAGCATGAGGCTGGCCTTTCCCAGACAATTAGCTCAGCATCATCCCTGGCGCTGAAGACACTGCATGCCTGTACACACACACACACACACACACACACACTCACACACACACACACACTGCACTGGGCCCAGAGAGGAGGGGGAGGAGAGGTTCCTTGTTCCTCCTCCTCCTCTTTTTCCTCCTTCTCAGAGACCTACTCCAGCTGGCAGGAAGGTTTGTTGGTGGCCTGTGGGGGTGAGAGGCCATCTTCTGGACTGGGCAGAAGCCCAGGAGTTTCCCCAGGTAGCACCTGTCTGGGCTCACCTGCTCTGCACAGGGTCCTCCCTGGATGGGGAGGCCTCGAGGTCTGTGCAGCTGTGTGAACTGGCCTTCTTTTTAGCAGGTCTGGACTCAGGATAGTCATTCTATGCCATTTTCATTTGATGTCATTTGGGGTGGGGGGTGTTGACTCCCTGCACCACCCTTTATTTTCTGCTGAAAGACCCATCTTAGACATCTGCATGCCGGTGACCAATGGGCTGACCCCTCTTCTGATCCTGGTTTTTCAGAAGTTGACCATCAGACCTCTCTTCCGCGCTGCTTCAGGGCAGACTCAAGCCTTCCGGTGAGTACCTGAGCCTGGCGACAACGGGCTTCTTCGTAAATCCTCCGTCCCTCCGACAATAGGACCACACCAGCAAGCTTGAGGACAACTTCTAGTTCCTTCTGACCAGTGGCTTCACCTCGGACCAGACACTGGACCCTCAGAGTCTCCCTGTGCCCTTCTCAGAAAGATGAGGATGGGAACCCCTCTCTGGGGTTGTAGGGCTTCCCAGAGGCTGCCAATAACGGTGAAGGGTCTTTCCAGCAGCCAGCCAGGGCAGCATCTGGTCTCTCTAGGCCTGTGAGCATCAGAGGGAGGAGGACAGCCGGGCAGACAAGGGAGCACTAGCCTCCATGAATATCTGCCTTCTTGCCCTGAGACCAGAAGGACTGGGTAGTACCCAGCTGCCATGACTGACAACACTGAGAAATGATTTCAGAGAAGAACTCCAATCAAAAGTGGTGTGTGTGCATCTGCGTGTGTGTGTATGTAATGTAGACCAGAGTTTTAGGTTTTCATTGCACACACATTTTCCAGAGCCAGGGAGGCTGAATGTCCCCCTCCCTCCTGCTCTGATAAGATCTTTAAACCTGAAAACCCAAAACCAAAAGGCTTGGGTTGTGGGGGCGGGGGGGTGGGGCGCAACTTTAAAAGCTCACGGAGGCAACAGATAGAAGGCTAGTGGAGTTTCTCCATAAACCGCCGCTACCTGGGGTCGGATTGACAGCAGCCTCTACAAAGACAAGACCAGCCATTTGGGGGGCAGTGGAGCCACCCAGGGAGGGAGGTCAGGCTGGCTGCCCCACAGGAAGCGTGTGGTCTGCTGGCCCGTGTCCCTGAGCGGGCCACAGAGAGACTGCCAAGTCGCTAGTGCTTCTCAAGGTGTGTGTGGGGGGGGCGGTTCTCAGCCTGACCACCACCAGCAAAACCCCGACAGTCTTCCTTTTCTCAAGGGCACCCCCTCCTCCCACTGTCTGCTGGATGGTGCTGTTGTTTGGAGGGCAAGCGGGGCCTTCATGCCTCCAAACTCTTCTGAAGCAGGGCAGGGGCAGGGGCGGGTTCCTCCCAGTGCTGACAGGTAGCGTCAAAATGATTTGTCACCCAACATCAGGTGTGTGTGCAGACACCGAGCCGCCCGCCCTCACCTGCAAGTGGCCCCGGAGTGATGACGGTCTCGCAGAGTGTGCCTTCCATGCTGTGGCAGCCCCAGGGTACCGCTCCGAGGGACGCGTGTTGGCAGAAGCTCTGGTGGGATTTCACAGGCTTTACTGGATAGCCAGTGGCCGGTGACTGGCTACGTCTGACAACAGAGAACTTTCAAATTGGAGGGGAAAACAGACCGCCAACAGCTGTCCTGTGGAACTGCACCGCAGAACTGCGGGAGGCAGGAGACCCAACTTGCACCCCCCCACCCCCAGGTCACATCATGCCATGTCCTCTTTGGCACTCCGTAGTTAACTATAAGGTCGGCAGTTCCAACCCATCCTGGAACTCCATGGGAGAAAGAGCTGGAGATATGCTTCCAGAAAGTCTGCAGTTCTGGGAACCCTGGTGGCCTGTGGCTACATATTGGACTGGGAGCCACATGGTCAGCAGTTCAAAGCCACCAACCCCCAGCGGCTCCAAGGGAGAGACACCAAGTTTTCTTTCCCCGCTTATCGTGACAGTCTCTGAAACCCACAGGGGCACTGTGGGTCAGCACCGACTGGATGGTCGTGAGGTGGGAGTTTTGGGGGGGCCTCCACTTGGGCAGCTCGTCTCTGTTCTGTGGACAACATGCGTTGAAGTAGACTCAACGCACCCCATTATAGCAATCACAGGTGGGTGTGTCAGGTGGGAACTCTGCTAGTATCTGGGCTGCAACTGGGAAAGGTATCAGGCTCTTGGCCTTCTGGATGAAGGCTGTGCTAGCTAGGTTTATTGTGGATGAAGGCCTAGGCCTGGCTGGGCTGAGATGAGAGGAGAAGACTTTGCAGTGAGCCAAGGGCCCAGTTTACAGGAATGAACATGAAAGAGAAGAACTGGCATAAAGTGGGGCTTTGGGGAGAGTCCCAGGGGTGAGGGTGGTGCCCTGCATATTTCTGCATTCAACAAATATGTATCAGGCACCTCCTAAGGGCTCGAGACTAAAATCACATTCTAGCAGGAGCAGGATGGAGCGCTCTGCACCCCAACAGACGCAGGTTTTCCTAGTCCTCATGTGACACCAGGAGTCCATGGCTGTGATGGTAGGGGGTGACCCCAATCCAAACTCACTGTCATCAAGTAGATACCAACTCACAGTGACAGGGTGAGCCGACGAGACAGGATAGACCTGCCCCTCGGATTTCCAAGACTACAGCTCTCTGAGGAAGGAGGAAATGCCTTCTTTCTCCTGTGGAGGCACGGATGGTTTGGAACTGATGACTTTGAGGGTGGCAGGCCAATGTGTAAGCACTGCACTTCTCGGGCTGCCTTCCCACCCCTTCGGGCAATTGCCAAGAAACCCTGGTGGGACCGTGTTGACGTACTTGACTGCAGATAGACCCCACCCCCAGACGCTCCCCCAGAAAAGGGTGACTGGGTGTCTCTGGATGTACATATTCTATATATTGATGGGTGTCTTCATCTGAGGAGCCGTGGGGGGCAGTGGTTTTACACTGGGCTGCCCACCGTTCGATGCCACCAGATCCACTAGGCGGTCCATGGAAGAAGATGATACTTTTTAATCCTCCCAAGAATGTCAGTCTCAAAACACCCAGGGACACTCTGCCCTGGCCCAGGCTCACCGGGAGTCAGGACTGGGGCGGTGGCAGTGAGTTTGGTTTCTGTGTTTATGGAACTCTGACGCCATCGTGGCTATGAGTCAGGCTGCTAATTGCAAGGTCAGCAGTTTGAAACCACCAGCCAGTCCTCGGCAGAAAGAAGAGGCTGCCTGTTCTGGGAGAATGACAGTCTCAGAAGCCCACGGGCAGGTCTGCTCTGTCCTGCAGGGTCTCTGTGAGTTCCCCTCGGGTCCTGGGGAGGAATCGGAATCAACATGTATACATATGCATACTGTACATCTTGATACAGGAAGCACCGGATCTGTTTAGTCCTCCAAACTCGGGGGGGATGGCTCAGTTCTGACTAAGGGGTCGTTCGGGGTCCATGTGAACTAGAAAACAGCAGGCCTTTGGGTCTGACATGCCTGCCTCAAATCATCCGAGGTTTCTTCCCTTCCCCTTGAGCTCTTTGTGAAGTCTGGAGAGCAAGCCTCTCATGCAGTAACCAGTGCGTAGTCCACATAGCTTCTTACTTGATGTCAGGACTCGCCCCAGGGAAAAAGGGGGCCCCTCTGACACCACCATGCCAGACCTCATCTCCCTTCCTGAGTGAAGACAGCCTTCTTTCCCCACCTGCCTTGAAGACATGGAGTCGTACTGGCTTCCATTCAACATCTTGACAATAGACCCCCAGGGAGGGTGGACTGTGTCATGGACCTTCTGGCCTCTGCTTCCCAAGAGTGACCTCTGCTAGTTAGTTGTCCCCACAGCCACAGGACTTTAGAAAGATGGCTTCTGGTCCCCAGAGCACCATCCACTGTCCAGATGGTCCCCTCCAAGGGCAGGGAATGCGTGTCTTACACTTGGTGGCCTGGTCATGGGAGTGGTCTTGGAGGGGATACCATCAGGCTGTACACGCCAGAACACAGGCCTGGACAGGCCCTGGGTGTTGATTTCTTCTGCTGTGTTTGTTTTCCCAGCAGCCCAGATCCCAGTCTCATGCTGTCTAGCTGGCTGGTTCTCATGGCTCAGGCTTCCACCCAGCCCCTCCGGCCAGGCTGGGAAATGAATCCTTCCCCGCCCCGCCCTGCCCACCATCCCTGTGAGGAAGGGAAGACTCCGGCCTGTTCCTCTGCATGCCCCCACAGCCCCTGCCCAGGCTCCTCTGGAATCAGCTGGAAGTAAGCTAGGCCTTCTTTGGGGCACACACTGGCAGCTCTAGGCACGGGCTGGGCAGAGGAAGCTGCCAGCCTCCTTTGCAATTCAGATGGTAATATTCTCCTGGGCTTGTGGACCATCTGCTGGGCACACAGTCATCTCTCTGTCTGGTCATTAATTAATGTCCTCACGACAAAGCCACACCAAGTGGACAAAATGGGTCTTTCTGAGGCCCTGCCGGTGTGGTTGCAGTCATGGCATGTCTTTCCAAACAAGGAGGCTTCCATGGCTCTGGAACTGATGGCTGGTTCTGTGTGTGGTTTGAATCCATGCAGGATAGTTTCCACCTCATAAACTCTTTTCTCTCAACTGCTTAGAGGTCAATTAAATGAAAGACAGCTACATTCTGACTTTATTCTCCACGTTCCCCCCTCAAAAATAATGTGACCTCCCGGCATCACGAAGAAGGCGTGATTTCTGCGACAGCCTGGTGGTCGTCTTCGAGGCCCAGCAGATCGAGGGGAATGACCTTCCATGACCTCTGTCTTCTGGTTCACCCTCCCCTCTTTGTGATGCTCACAGCCACCTTTCCAAGTACAGATGGAAAGAGGGAAACTCCTGCTTGGATCTATCCCCTGAGAATTGGGTCGATGAAGACCAGGAGCTTGGGCCAGGAGGCCCCTTGTCTAAACCCCCCCAAGTGACTGCACAAGTCTCAACTCTTCTGCATAGTTCAGACGCCCCTGCTGGGGAATGGGATTTGGAATGCATGGAGCCTTAAACCCTTTCCACCAAGAGTCGCCGTTCGGAATCACTGTTCGGAAGCTGCTGGTGGAGCTTGTGTTACCAACCTAACGAGGGCAAGGGAAGCCAAGTTTCCCCCCAGAGGCCCGAGTTCTACTCTGGCTGTGGAAGGAAAGGTGTGGGGAGGAAGCCCACCACGTAGTGTTGCTCTGGAGAGGCTGGAGCCCACAGAATGGCCAGCCCTCCGGTGAGTGTGACCAGCCAGTGTAACCAAACCCTTCATCAATAATGTGGGGACAGACTTCATCCATGTCCTCCCAGCTTATTGTGGGGTCAGGAAACATCAAGGGGAATCCATAGATGGCTGAAGGAATCTTGGAACATTCTGTTTAGTTTAGGTTTGCTTGTTTGTTTTTGCCTCCCCCACCCCATCCCATGAAATAAGCAGAGGCAAATAAAACAGCACTTGAAGCCAAGTGGATTCCAATCCCCCTGACTCAGTGTGAGTTGCAGTGGGACTGTGTTCCATAGGATTTTCAGTGATTTTTTTTTGGGGGGGCGGGGATTTCTAGACTTTTCTTCTGAGGTTCCTCTGGATAGACTTGAACCTCCAACCTTATGGATTGCACCGAGTACCTCAAACGTTTCCACAAATCAGGAACTCATCACGATTGTGTACGTCTGCCCCGAAGGACCAGGCTCTAGGGGAGAGACTCAAAATGACCATTTCTGAGGCTGGTGGCATTGCGGGGGGTGGGGCATCAAGTCATTTCTGACATGTGGCCTGTGGCCTGTGGTAGTGGCCTGTGGACAGCAGAACAAAGCATGCTTTGGACCTTCCCCATCCTCCCATCTGCTGCGATGGACAAGCCCACTGTTGTAGCCACGATGCCAGTCTATCTCATCCAGAGTCTTCCTCTTTTTCGCTGACCCTCTACCTTGCCAAGCACGATGCTCTTTTCCAGGGATCGGTCCCTCCTGATAACATGCCCAAAGTACAGAAGACAGGCTCTTGTCCTCATGGCTACTAAGGTGAAAACGGACTACTTTCAGGATAGATTTGTTCACTCTTCTGGTCGTCGATGTTTGTTGCTGACACCGCCGTTCAGAGTGTCGGTTCTTCTTCACTCTTCTTTATTCATTTTACAGCTTCCACATGCACACGCCAGAGACCTTTGACAAGAGATTTGCCCAAGGAAACAAACCGGCTCATGTTTTAACTGCTGCTTTCATGGGCATTGATTGGGGTTCCGAATAAATAAGCTCCTTGATCATTTCACTGCTTTGTGCTCTGCTGAGTGGCTCAGGGGAGCGGACTTGGGTGTTCTTTATGTCAGGGGTGCTCACTGCATTGTGAGGGCTGCAGTCTTTGGTCTTCATCGGTCAGTGCTTCAAGTCCTTTCCACTCTCAGCCAAGCATGATGCCATCATCTGTGTGTCATGGGTTGTGGGTGCGTCTTGCTCCACTCCTGACGCTGTATCCTTCAACTAATCCAACTTCTTGAAGTTTTTGCTCAGCCTGCAGACTGAGTAAGTATACGGTGAGAGGATGGATACAACCCTTTTCAATCATAAGCCATCACTACCCACTTGTTCTAGTAGAATGACTGCCTTGTGCTCAATGTTTAGGTTCTACAGGAACGATGGAGTGTCCTGGGTGTCTTCTTCTTCTCAATTTTATCTAAGTCTTCTTATGACACATACAGTTGTATGAATGGCCCAGCACACTCAATGAATCAAAAGTAAACCTCTCTCTGGGACTCTGCTTTCAGCTAAGGTCCCACTGACATTAGCTAGGATATGTCTCTTCTGCATTTGGCTGGAATTCCGGCAGTGCACTGCCAACATAGAGCTACATAAAGTAATTGACTAGATCTCAAAGGGCAGTGCAAAAAGAAGGGTGAAGCACAGTAATGAAATATGCAAAGACCGAGCAGTACAGAGCCCAAAGGGAAGAAGACTTTTGACCTTCCTCAAGCCAAAAGACCCAAAGGGCAAAGCTAGTCCTCCTGGTGATCACCTTCAGTGGAAAGTGTGAGCCTGCTCTGTGAATGGTCTTTGGTTTCTGCTTTCAGTTGCATTGCCTTTCTTCAGAACGGCCCCAGATAACGAGCCACACCCCACTGGGGGGCCAGGCAGTTCATTGCTGTCCAAACTTCTTGGCACAGACAAGTTCTAGTGCAGCAATGAGTCCGTTTGTTGAAACAACTCATTGGCATTTCTGTCAATCTCTCACTTCTCATTGTTGGCCTTCTACCAATGCAGCTTGGACTCCTTCCTTCAAGGCCACCACTTCTTGATCACATGCTCCCTCCAGAAATGGATGAACATGGACCACTTCTTGTTAGCAGAGTGATTTTGTCTATTCCTTCCGTCCTTTCAGTGTTTCTATCTTTTGATGTTTCTTGAGTCTTTTGTTATATTGCTCATGTTGTTAGATCAGAAACACTCTAATTGGATGAAGGTGCCACTTTGTCCATGGAGACATCATGCCTTGCCCACACTTTAGACAGGGTCTTGTGCAAAAGTTTTGTCCAATGCAATTTTCCCTTTGGTTTTTTTTGACCTGCATCCATGAACATTGATAGGCTGTCTTCTCCGGAACGGTTAGACACTGAAAAGCTGGCCATTCACTCTGGAGCATTGGCAGATTCAATCTACAGACTCCTCTGGAATTGTGCCTGGAGGCCTATATCTTTCCTTCAGGTCCTTCAGCTTGAGAAAGGCCAAAAGTCTTCTCTTTGAGCTCTGTAGCTCTCCATCTTTGCATATCTCATTGTGTGCTTCACCCCATCTTGCTGCGCTGTCCTCTGAGATCTAGTCAGTTATTTTATGTCACCAATTTTTCCTATTGATTGAGCTGCTCTTCTGATGTTTGCTTTGATCTCTTCTTTCTTTCCTTTTCTTTGTAACATGGCCTTCTGCTTTCTTCCTATAGAGCATAATGCAGATTCAAAACTACCCAACACCAGCCTGTCTCAGCTCACCAATGCCCACAGGACGCATCTGCAAGCCTCTCATTTCCTTTGGGGTGGCTTCTGATCTTCCTAGATTCATACTCGGTACATTCCCTGCTCTGAGACTAAATAGATGTTGGCCACTGTTTCTTCCCATGTTGAGCCATGCCACATCACCCCGTGAAGGTCATGGAAGCTTTAAACCAGCCAGTTTGTTCAGGGGGACTCTGCTTTCAGAAGTCAGTTCTCTGCTACTTCTATTTTAAGCACTTTGCAAGCTGAGAGATGATTTCCCAGCACTATAGCCGATAATGACTTGCCAGTATTCACAATGTTTCTACAGACCCATCCCTGCAGAAGTCCATTGGCACCTCCTCCCTTGGGTCTGACAAAGTTCAGAAGCTCCATTGGAACCTGACCATTCGGGGTGGGGAAGGGGTGGAGTGGGGAGCATGCTGTGATTTGAAATGCTGGTGGCCTAAAAATATATCTGAGGGATTTGGGGGTAGTATAGAAGATTCCCATCTTTCCTTTTTTGCTTCCAGGACACTGGACAGTTGGAGTGAATTTATCTAAATGAGGATGGGACTTTGCTCATTTCCTGTAGTGGGCAGGCTTCCCTGTCACTGCAGCAAGAAAGGGACATCAGGCAGTTGCAAGAGTGGGGGGATGAGGAGGGCACTGGGGATGGATAGGAGGTGTCTTATGGGGTGCCTTTAGCACCAGGGGTCTCTATCCCAGTCTCATGATGTCTTGCATTTCTGCCAGGTTTTCTGAGGCTGCACTTCCAAGAAGGATTTGTAGCCATCCTCTATCACACTGGGCAGGGACTCTACCATACTGCTAGGTAGTGGGGAGCGGTGAGGTCTCAGACAAGGGTCTTCAAACCTAGGGTCCTTGCACTGTACACCTTCCCTGGGTCGTGGCTGCAGACAATGGGCCAGGAACAGCTGAGCCCTGAGACTCCTGGCAGTTCTCTTGTGGCCCAGGGAGAACACAGATAGGTGGTGGTGGTGGTGGTGGTGGTAGAGTATTCATGTCCCTGAATGAAGCTTTCAACAAGTGGCACGATTGGAGACCCCAGCCCACAAGTGTTGGCAGTGGGGTTCTCATGAACTCAGGACTGACGCAGACCCAGAGGGATGGGTCCTACCCTTGGTTGTCAGGGAAACCCTACAGACAAAGACAGTTGGCTGCCTTCTGCATTGCTTCCTCTCCTGGCAGCGGATGGCTGAGAGAAGCTACCATGCCTCTGCCAACTGTAAACTACTGGTATGCTGGGAAATGAGTCATTTCCCGGGCCTCTCTTGGGGTGCTATACCCCAAAGCCCTTTCCTGGAGGAAAGCCAGGAAGCCAGCCCAGTTCCCTGCGGGGGACACCTCACCGAGGACCAGGGACATCCCAGCTTACCGGCTACCTGTTGACATGGCAGGATGTAGGGAGGAGTGCAGAGTGAAGGCACAGCAGGCCGCCCTGCTTCCCAGGTGCGCCCATGCTCCCTGCTGGGAGACTGTGTGCTCCAGGCAGCCCTTTTTTCGGGGTGTCACTCTCTGTGTGTGCGTCCTACCTCCCAACTGCCTCGGAGCTGACAGGCAGGCAGCCACAGGAACTGCTCTCTTGCTGTTGACTTGGTTAATTAAAAGCGACAGCCACGTGCCACCCTCCTCCCTGCTCACCCCCTCCCCAACAGCAGCACCCCAGACACCCTCCCCACGCAAACTCTAAAGAAAATTCCTTCCCGACGTTTTCTTCTGGGCAGCTTTTGACCCCCACACAGACAAACCTTGGGGGAGAACCACGGATCGGCGATGGTTTAAATCTTTCAAAACACCTTCTTGATTGATAAACATGCCGGGCTTCTATTATGATGACTGCATGCAATTTTCTGTCATTGTTAATTTATTTGAAAGTCTTAACCTGGTCGGGTCTGACACCAGCAGTATTTTATCATGAGAATTGTGGAAATCAATCACCCACACCCCCCCCCACCGCCCCCTTTCCCACTCAGTACAAAGAAAGCATAGCAGATGCAGTCCAGCCCTGATGGAGAAGAGGCGGCTCTTCCTCAGAGACAGACAGGCAGGCAGACAGACAGACAGACAAGCAGGCCTGTGGGCAGAGTCCCTAGAATGAAAGCCTTGCAGAGAACGGGGTCCCAGTGCTTTGTGTGACGGTGGGCTGGACTCTCTCTTCCATCTGGGCAGGGAAACTGAAACGCCACATCGAGGTGCAGAAGCACAGCTTGCTGGCTACAGCCGAGGCCGCGTCAGGCTCCGTGCTGGTCTCCTTTCCACCTGAGCTGTGTGCCTGGATCCCAGAAGCAAGCCCCTGAGCTCCTGCCCAGTGGCACGCAGCACAGAGGCCCTCCATCCTAGGAAACTAGGCAGGCTTCGGAGCCTGGGAGATCCTCAAGCGGGCAGAGAGTGGCCTGGCATTGCCTTGGGTGACCTGCAGCTCCCTGGCATCCTGGCCCAGGAAGGGGTATGAAGGTGGGGAGTTGGGGGGGGGGTGTTCCTAGCCCACATGCAGCCCCCTGGCATGATTAGGCCGCTCTCCAGGAGTTGGGGGCTACTCAGACAATATTGAAACATTCCCAAATGAACTTTGCATAGAGACATTTTCATTCGCTGCTGCCTCCCTCCTCATGCATATTAACGCAGGGTATGCGAGGCCTCATTTAATTCACTGATTCTGCATTCGACTCACTTCCTGCTTTACAGCTATTTTTACCGAGCTTCATTAATCTTTGTTGAATACAATGGCATACATCTTTAATGCGGCCGCTGTCAAGCCGTATTTCAGCCCGAGCTACAAACTGAATGACAGCAAGCAATATTAATAAATTTAACATAGACTATATCAATTTTTAACGGAACGAACGCGGAAAGCTAAATGTATTATTTTTCGTTTAAATCATAGGGTTTATCACCGGTTAAGTAGCAGCAATTTCGGGGAAGGGGGTGGGGTGGGGTGGGGTGGGGGGGTAGGGAGAGAAACTTGTGACTTGCCCTACAAATAGATTTACATCTCATTAATAAGTAAATTAGGCAAATGGCTTTCAAGTTCAGACAAGTACATAAGTGTAATCTCCATATTAAAGGAGTAGTCTTTGATAAACCACCCAGGAATTGGGGTAGCCAAGGATGTGACAAGCTGCTGAAGCCCATGCCTGGTCTCCCGGCCCACCTTTAATTACATTGCTTCATTACGAAAGGACCAAGCGCCTCTCCAGTCAAGATTCCATAAATGAGCAACGCCTGGGTCATTTTGGCAAGGACCAGGGAGAGGTGGCGTCGGCCCATGCACCTGCCTTCTCCCCCAGCCCCTGAAATGGCATTCAGGTAGCAAGAAGACCCTTCCCTTCTCTGGTAGAAATAAAGGCTCCATTCTGGGTGCTTCGTTGCTTATGAAAGAAGTCAGGGAGTAGGGAGGGAAAGAAAAAGGAAAAAAAATCCTCTGATTTTCTTCCCCTCTTTTTTTAATTTCTCTTCATAAATCCCAACAGAGATAATTTGCTGTAAAATGTAAGCCCAGTGAGAACTTGTCTGTCTGTGTTAAAAAAAAAAAAGTTACGGTTGGCGGGAGGCCTGTTTTTGCAGCAGTTTCAGCGATTATAGGAAATTACATGCAAAGCCAGAGTTCTGATCCTAAGTTAATTTATAATTGGAAAAAACTTATTAATTAGCTTTGTCGCTCTAATTAAGAATTAGAAGCGAATGTGTTCGGCAAGGCAGTCAGTAGTTAGCTGACAGGCCTGTTGGAAAGTCTGGGACAGGCAGCTGCTGGCCCTCGCCCACATTTCCTGCGGCCCCTGGGCTGTCAGCAGAAGGCCAGAGGCCCACCCAGGGGACCACGAATGTCCTGGGACGGGACCACTTCTCAGCCAGGGCGGACACCCAGGTGGGGTCGTCTGTAGCCTGGGGTTAAACCGCCTGGCTCCCAGAAGGGTCCAGAAGGTGCTAGATGCTCATGGTGTTTGCCTGGCTCCTGTCCTGTTCCCAGAGCGGCTTGCTCTTCCTTTGCTTTTTCTGAAACCACCCTTAGAAATCCTTTTCTTCCCATCTGGGGACACATTCAAAACAGGGTGGGAAGGAGTCATGGATTGACGGAGTTCCTGAGTTTTCAAACAAGAACAGCAAGCAAATGAACCCACAAACAAAAAACCCCGGTGTTTCTTGAAAAACAAGTTCAGAACTCTGCTCCTGCTGCCCCGCCCGCCAACGCCCATGCTGTTTCGTCTCCTCGTTTGTTTCCTCCCTGGCAAAACACAGGGCTCCCGGATCCCGAACTCTTATTAAAACGGAGCATGAAATAAGAAGATGAACATCACGATGAAAGCAACTGTCTCCGTTAATTGTTCTCCAAAAATAAAAAAGAAAAAGGAAATAGAGGGGGAGAGAAAGAACAGAAGAGGAAAAGGAGGGGAAAATACGTGATTAATTTTTTTTCTTTTTAAAGCACAACGGAAACCTTTCACATCTGTAAGGATCATCTTGTTAGGGCTGCCGGTTTGCTTTCAATTAGAGTAGGACAAAAGCTCAAGTGGGCACTGGGAAGAATTTCTTTCTTATTTGAATACCAAAAAAGATGTCCCCCAGATAATGATGCTTAAAAAAAAAAAAAGGAAGGAAGGAAGAAAGAAAGCCCCGCATTAGCACATTTCTGCCATCCCAGTCTATTTGCTGGCAAAACACAAGCTTCTGAATGCGCTCATCTTATGAGGTTAATGATCTTTTGCTGCCTGCTCTAAGCCTATTACTCATTTTAAATTAGAGGCAAAGTGGTCTGTTTAAGAGTAATTCAAATGGGAAGTAGTCTTTCTTTAAAAAGAAGGGGCTTTAATCCCCCTTTACAATCATTAGCCTGTACTTAGCTGGGAGAGCAAGATTGTATCTGATCAGAAGCTCTGGCTGGCTGGTTCCGATGCTGCCAGGGATGGAACGCCAGGGCCAAGGAAGAAATCCCTGGACTTGACTGCATCCCACCCAGCCCCCTGTGGAGGGTGGGTCTTTGAGAGAACTTGGGGGAGCCCCCGGGGTGCGGAGGGTCCCGGGAGCTTGGGAGGTCAAGCTTGTTGGCTGGAGGAGCTGGGGACACTCCTCCAATTGCTGCTGTTCTTCAGGGCTAAGGAGTCCGTTCCGACCCATGGTGACCTTGTGTACAACTGAACAGAACCAAGCCTGGTCCTGCAGAATCCCCACAGTTGTTGTCCTGTGCTGTGTGCCCACTGGTGCAGCCACTCTGCCCGCCCGTCCAGTCAAGGACCTTCCTCTTTTTCTGCGTCCCTCTGCTTTTCCTGCAGTGATGCCATCTGATTTTAAGCCCCCAACTTCAAACTCACTGCCAGGGACTGGATGCCCACTCACAGAAGCCCTTTAGGACAGCACAAAACTCTCCTCCGGGGTCTCCGAGACGGTGACTCTGTGTGGGAGGAAAAAGTCTCGTATTTTTTTCACGGAGCGCCTGTCGGTTTCAAACTGCCAACCTTGTGCCAGCGGCCCTCTTTGTAGCAATTGTGGTGCCAGGGCTCACCCAGTTCTTAGGAGGAACTGAAATTATGAAAGGCAGCCCCTTTTCAATGAATGATTGCGTCAGTCAGAGGGCTGGGGCACACGGCGCTGTGGGGTGTCTCCTGGGAGGTGGGGTGGTTCCGGGGTGGGGGACTCCTGACATCTAGTGGGAGATCCGGGTTCAGTTCCTCTGCCTCTCATCCCCACTTTCCCTGGATGCCGAATTGAACAGACCAGGACTGACAGAAACAGTCAACCACAACCCCAGGGGACTCAGAACCTGAACCCCCACGGGTTCCTACAAGGGGCCAGGCTGAGAAACAGTTACCTGATTGGTGCATGGAGCCCGTGAGAAAAGTCACGGTCGCAGAGAATGGAGACGTCCAGGGGACCTGGCACCTGGCTCAGGTCAGGATCACACTGACCAGCGGAGGTCCTTTCTTGCCCCTCATCCTGCCTGTTTGAACCCATTGACCACTCCACTGCCCAGGACTCCACAGGTGCTGCTCTGGCCACTCCCTCCGTCTGCCGGATGAACACCCCGCCTCACCCAATGGTCAAGCTTCCAGGAGGCCACAGCTGCGCTGTGTGAGGTCCCTGCACGCAGGCACAGGCCTCCCGGCGTCTAACAGCTGCATCAGTGGAGGGAGTGAAGGGGGTGGGGCGGGGCGTGAGGCAGGAGAGGGGTGCGCACCTCAGTCCTGGCACAGTGGATCCGAATGGGTCACCTTGACTCTAAATCTTGACAGCAGCTCCCTCTGTGTCGTGGGCATAACCGGGCTGTGCAGGCTGGCTTTGGAGGGCAGTCTGTGGTCAGGCCTTTCCTCTGAGACGCCCCCAGCAAGATTGGGGCCATCACCCGTCTCCCCCAGGGCCAGGTGCCCTCTGTGGAGACGGGTCCTCTCTGTGTGGTTGCTGGTGTTCTGGGGCGAGCACCTGGCAGTCCCTGAGGAGGCGGCCTTGTCCTTAGGTCCCCCCTTTCAGCGTCTGGAGACCCTGCACCCCCAACACCCCAGTCATCAAGGTGCCCAGCCCTGTGGGCTCTCAGCTGTGACTGCTCAGGCTGCCAGGTTGGGAAGTTGTGGGGTGGGGTGGGGTGGGGAGACAAGGGGCAGGGGACCATGGGGAAGTGTTCCTGGCTGCCTCAGATAACCACGGTGTAGAAACATGACTGACTCACCAAATGGCTTCATTCCCTGTCTCCTTTACTCATTCGCTCATTCATTCAAGCATTGTTTGACAGGGCTTCACCCTGTGCTGGAAGGTCAGAGTGGGGGCAGAGTGGGAGGGGGGGACATACTCAACTCGGTGTCACTGAGCTGACTCCACTCACGGTGACTGGTCACTGCGGAGGACAGGGAGAAGTGACCCAGGAGGTGGGGGGAAGGGGGAGGTTCTACACCTGGAACTGCTGCCAGGAGCCCTGGTGACAGGCTGGTTACTCACCGGGCAGCTAGCGGAAGGTCACCAGCCTCACCTCAGGAGAAAAAGGTGGATTTCTACCTTCCCCCCACCCCCGAGAGTGACGTCACCAAGACCCCCAGGGGTAGCTCTTCCCTGTCCTGTGGGGGCCCTATGAATGCGTATCCATTGGATGGCAGTGAGTTTTTGTGTTTTCTCAAACTTTTCAGGAACACAAAGCTCCCTCTTTCTCCCTACAATAAGCTATGTGCACAATCACACATGCACATGCCTGAACATACACATACATACACATACATAGGTAGAGGTCATGCTTGGACATTCATAAATTGCACAAAAAGAATCCTGGTGGCTTAGTGGTCACATGAGGGACTGCCAGACACAGGTCACCACTTGGAAATCCCCTGTCACTTCACAGGACAGAGATGTGGTTTTCTGCCCCATAAAGAGTTATTCTTGGAAACCCAGAGGGGCTGTTTGACTCCGCCCTATCAGAGCACGGAAGGTGGGGATTGATGCAGGGGTAGTGAGTGTGTGTGTGTGTGTGTGTGTGTGTGTGCATGTGTGTGTGTTTTAACCCGTGATATTCCAGTGCGTGGCCATGTGTATGTGGAAAATGCACTGTTCATTCAAGGGTGACGTGGCCTCCATTCTGGGAGAAACTCCGTCAGCCCCACTGAGGTCACTCTGACATTGAGGATCATGAGGGGGATCCGCATGTGTGCTATGACTTGGTGGGAGAAATTAAGCAAGATCAACGGCTCTTGCATGCAGTGGGGCGGTCTCCCCTGCCCCCGCCGTCTCTGTGAATTGGATGCAAACACAGTGGGTTCCTTAGGGCCTGTGGATGGCAGAGGGGCCCATCAGACAGCTTGTCACACATCATCGATGCTTTCGTTCAACCGAGAGATCGCAGCATGAACTGGTCCTTCTCACCACACCCTCTGCCTCAGTGGATGCTCTCCTGTGGGCCGCGTCTCCCTCCCTCAGACCCTTCTCCCAGGGAGTCCTGTACTCTTGCACAGAGGCTGGGTAAGCGTGGTTGCCTACGGCTCTTGTCTGGGCACCCAGAAGAACCAGGAAGGGGAGAGACTGGCACAGTGGGGCGTGAGTACTGAGTCCTTCTTCTAGGAATGGGTGCTGCACTGTCTCCATGGGAAGGACGGGCCTCCAAGACTGGTTGAAAACCACCAGTGTGACTCTTGGGTTTCTTCCCCTTTCTTCCGAAGGAGCACCTGTGATGACTCCCTGCCTCTGAGCTGATCTCTTCCTGGAATGGGACCTACCGGCAGGTCTCTTTGGATGCCAGCTTTGATTGGAGTCTTCCTTCTATGTCATACAAGACAAGTGTGTCTCTGAAAGAACTTGTCTGCACCCATCCACAGTTCACAGAGAGAGATTTACATATGCTTCCTTTGACCTAAACCCGTGTGTGTGTGTGTGTGTGTGTGTGTGTGTAGGGGGGAATCCCCAGTAGCAATGTTGTTTGAACTTGTGCTTGAGAACTTTCAGGAGTGGGGGTCCCCAACAAGCCTTGTCCTGATAAACGTTAGCGTATACCGACGATTTCATGCATATGGAAGTCAGAGGCCTTGGTTAGATCTGGCCGATTTGTTTCTTGTGTTTCAGACTTAAGGGAGAGGATCAAGTTCAATAAGTGGCAGGTCTCTCTAGCAACACCAAACATCCGGTCTCCTGATAAGTATCTTAAAATAATCACCACTAGTCACTAAAAGGCAAGCAGACAAGCAACAATAAATGTCTTGGCTTCTATGGGCTGGCAGAGAGAAAGATCATTTTCACGCTGATGTTTGTAACTGTTACTGGTTTGCAAAAGCCACGCTGCCAAGGTCTCTGTTGAAACCACTAGCACTTCCAGCTGGGCATGAATCATGCTATAATTAGTAATAGCCATTTTCTGTTGATAATTTATTTTGTAGCACCTTTACTTCATGCTGCTTATTATTCTCCAGAAAGAAAGAGTAGATTAACCTAGCCTGTTATTTATTGACTTTTTGTTGAGGAAGGGACGCCAGCTCCTTATTGGCACGAGGCCCCCTATGGGTTCACGGTGTCCTGTTGCTCTTCCCAGATCCCAAAATTGAGACCAGATGTATTTCAGCTTCAACATAAAAAAAAGAACACCTCCCCAACAAAGGGGAGATAAAGCAGCAGCGTTTTGAGAAATCGGAGGACCCCTCAGCAGAAAAGAGAGGTTGAAAGTACAAGGAGAGCGAGAGTGACCAGGCTGAAGCTGCAGATGTATCGGAAAGAAGCCGAGAATTGACCATGAAGAAGAGAAACGTCACGAAGCAAAATCTATAAGGGAAAGGAATGGATTGGCACAGGAGCACCAACGGAGAAGCGGTGACAGCTGAAGAGCCCGCAGGTTCTCCCCCCGGCCCCTTCTCTCGTGCAAGTCGCTGGGATTCTGAACGGACTCGATGGGACCCACAGCCACGCAGCGCAGGCACGTGTCCCCGGAACCGTCAGAATGAGCCAGCCTCCCCCAGCACCAGGATGGCGCGCGGGATGAAAAAGTAACAGAGCCACGGCAAAGATGTCAGGGATCGCTTCCAGTCACAACGGCACAGTGTCCCGGAGACACCAGGTTTGTGCACCAGAATAGCAAACACGAAAACAAAAGTAACAGGCAAAATCCCAAACAGGCAAACATTAAAAAATAATGTGGTGTTGAAGGTGATGTGAGGGAAATAAATATCCTGAAGCTGTCAGGGATTTTATACAAATTTGTGCACATTTTCTAAGGAAAATTGTAGCAGCACATAACTATCTGTACTGCGTAGACCTCTTTAATCTCGCTTCCAGAGGCCAATCTAAGGAGCACAACGGGAAAGGCAATAAAGATCATTTCCTCTAGGTTGTTTGTAAAGGCAAACAGTATTGTAAGCGATGGAGACGTTACACTTAAGAACTAGTTAGCTACATCGTGAAATAGCTGTGAGCTCAAATGCCGTGCAGCTACTGAAATGATTAAGCAGACTGGGGGCTCAAAGGGGGGCATTATGGGTTGGAATCACCTGCCTGGCTGCGATTCAGGGCTTCAAGTTTAGCAGCGAATGATATCCTGCGTCATCACATCCCTGTGCACCGCAGATTTCGGACATCAACACAAGCACGGATTACTTCTGTAATCTGAAAGGTCATAAAGCTGCCTTTGAAGAAAGCATTCCATTCATCTCAATACACCCTTTCCTTCTGAGCAACTGAGAAGTTGTTTCCCCCAAAGATGGGAGGATGCCAGTCGACTTGAGAGTGTGGCCACACACCCCGGGGCTACGCCCCCAGGAGATTGGCATCTCAGGCAATGCGTGTGGTTGTGGCAGGGGCAATGAGGAGGTGCTGCTGGTTTGCAGGTTCCTCCGAGAGCACATGAGCCTCTCCCTGGACATTCCTTGAGTGGTCCCGTGAGGGTCTACTTGAATGTTCAGGCTATAGAAACTCACTCCCAGTTGGCTCCCCTGACCCTGCATCTTGTACCATAAGGATTATCTCTGTGTGCAGAATACAAGGGCCTGCATTACATTGTAGACACTGCATCCTATGTACTGGTGCTCCCTAGCTGGGAGCACAGCTACACTGTATCTAGCATTCTGTATCCAACATCCTGTGCCTGCTATTCTGTAACTACCACCCACACAACAGGCCTTTGGCGAACCCCCAGTTCCCACCACCATCCATCCCCACAGCTCCAAAGGCAACTCTGGAGAAAGCCAAGTGGGTTGGAGGCCTCTGCCCTATCCCAGCTGGAGGGACAGCGTGCCCCAGAAGGAAAGGGAAGTGCCAGCTTCCCCCTAAGTTGCTCAGAACAGCACTCCAGCTGCCAGGCAAGGCTTGTTTCTCCCGGCAGCAACCTCCAGGAGCCCAGCTGTGGACAGTCAGGGGAGAGGCACAGAGGTTTGGCCGTCAGCCCCCAGGCCTGGCATTTGTGGTGCTTCAAAGCCCTGACTTCCTGGAAGTCCCACAGGGCTATTGGCATTGGCTGTGTGGAGGAACTGGGGAATCATCAGAGCTCAGGTAGAAGTTTCTCTGTCTCCAAATTTAGGCTTTCTCACTAACTGATGGATAAATCCATTAGCATTTCATTGGCAGCATGCAGGCAATGTGATAACGCAGAGCCTGCACCCGTCATTGCATATCACAAAATGCATGTGATGTAATGCAATCCGGTGTGTGCAATGTATACAATGTCATTTAATGTATTGTAATTAATTCAGAGCAATCATTTTAATAACAAAATGTTCAGTGAAAGAAAAAGAGAACTAAAATGTGTTTCTATAGACAGTATCACCACCTTAGCAGTTTAAGAAACAAACTCGTCTCTTGTGTTGACTGGGTGAATGAGTGCATAATGAGCTGAGGGCGTGCTCAGAAGGAAGGGCAAGGGCATATGGGAAACATCATTTGGGGAAAAAATGGGAGTGTGGCTGCCTGCTCATCTGCCCAACCATCCTTTCCAGAATGCCCCTTCATTCCTTTGCATCCATGTTTAAAAATCATTCAAATATCATGTGATTCTAACCATGAGTCTAAGCATAACTCCCAATTTAGAGGGAAGACGGATGGGACTAGAGAAAAAAGTTTACACAGGAACCAGAATAGGATAAGCAGGGCAATCCAGGGCTGTCCAGGGCTCCGGACCAAGGCAGGGCCCCCAACGACAGTGAGGGGGGCACTCTCAGAGAGCTGTATGAGAAAATGCGTAGGCTTACAGAGTGTCACCTCAAATATGAGAAAATCTTTACAATAGCTAATTCTACACAGAGGAAACATTGGATTATTTCTTCAGTATGTCTCTGTGTTTGGAAATGTCTATAACTATTTGATACTATAGATATGCACACCCATATGTCTCTATATAGACATATACATATAGATTCATATATGTAGATAGATAAATACAGAGAGGTATAGATACACGAGCAGCTTAAAAAAGTTTATGATGCAATGGAAACGTTATGAAAAGGTCATGGGATTTTTCCATGAACTTTTGAAATACCCTTCTATAAATGCACACACACACAATACACGCACACACGAGCACACACACCCATGCACACCCACATGCACACACGTGCACATGCGTGCACACAGGTACACATACATACATGCACACATACACAGAAATACACACACACACATCTATACATAGCAAAACCCAAAACCTGTGTTCTAGGTGGAAAGCTCCCAGGAAAAGAAACTCAAATATTTCCCACTAAAGCAAGAGCTCAAAAACAAAAACAAACCATACTCACCAGAATCATGCCGAGCCTCACTCCTAGTGAGTCTGCAGGACAGGGTAGACCTGCCATGATGGCTTTCCCTTCTGTGGGAAAGGCTGGACCCTTCTGTGGAAGCAGAACGCCTTGGCAGTAGGTGCAGGGGCTGGCGGTTTCAAACTGCTGACCTTGCGCTTAGCTGCCCAACTCTCAACTTTGATGCCACCAAGACTCCCCAAAGCGAGAGGTAGAAGAGGGGTGACAGAGCACCCCATCAAAGTGAAATTTTGTGAGGCCAGGAAAGCACCTGCCATTGGTGGTCTTTGGAGTTTGTCTCCCCTTGGTTTGAAGTGGCATCTCCTGGTGGTTTTGATGCACATTTTTCTATAGGCTGATGAGAAAAGTCTGGAGCACAGAGCTTAAGCACCTGGCCCCAATCCCCACCGCTCCATGGAGAACGATGGGGCAGTCTGCTTGGTGGCAGCTCACTGTCTAAGAACCCCTGTGGAGCGGTCTGCTTTTCCCCCTGGGATCCCTAAAGGTCTAAGTGGACTGGACCCCACAGCATCAATGACTAACCCAGGCCCCTCTCAGGTGCCCATGGGGGTGCTTTCTTAGGAGAAATATCTACTCCAGCCCTTTCCCCAGTGGGAGCATTTATTTGTATTTTTATGGTTGAGCTGCATGGTGAGCAGTGTGCGTTCTGGTGAGTAGACCCTTAGGATATGTGGTTTAAAATGTCCTCCCATCTGTGGCTGGTCTTTTCAGTTTGTGGGTAACATCTGTTAAAGCCCAAACTGGTTCTCATTCCATGGAGTCAAGTGTATCTTTGCTTTTTCTTGGCTGCCTGTGTTTCTGGCATCACACCCAGA
Source organism: Nesogale talazaci (assembly GCA_004026705.1). NCBI lineage: Eukaryota > Metazoa > Chordata > Mammalia > Afrosoricida > Tenrecidae > Nesogale > Nesogale talazaci. The sequence continues at coordinate 43,292 of PVJH01011110.1, read as the reverse complement.
CAATGGCCCAGAGTCCAAGTTCACAAGGTTTGAACCCAGGTTTACTTCTGAGAGTTTGGTAATAACAGCTGCTCCCTTGAAGATATGGGTCCGCTTGGTAACTTTTGGTGCACATTCTAAGACAGAAGCGCAGTTTCAGTCACTGGCATATGGAGATCCATGGTCTTGGCAAAACATCTTGAAAAGATGGTTCTTTTTCCATGGTTACATCTTAGCACTCTTGTGGGAAATCAGTTGACCATAGTTAGAAGGGGTGATCACCGGACCATCAGTTTTAGCCCATTAATTTATACAAGGTGGGTGGAAAATGGGAATAAAAGGCATGGAGTTTTCCCGGGGGCATTGTGAAGTCCTGTTGCACATCTACCCAGGTGACACCATCTCTTATGTCCACATGTGTCTCACCATCTTGATGGTGATTATCACCACCTTGTCATCACTTCTGAAATCCAGGTCTCCTTTTTCAACAGAGTTTGGGCTATTTCAGGTCCCTTCTATTTGCTGATGAAGTTTGAGACCATTCCGTGGCATTGTGGGTCACACAGTAGGCTGTTTAACCTTCCCAAACCACCAGGAAGGTCTGAGGGAGACCTCTAACGAGTTACAATCTCAGAACCCTGCAGGGGCAGTTCGGCTGTCCTCTAAGGTGCTTGGGAGACAAGCAGGCAGGGAGCCGAGCTTCGTCCAGTTGTACATTTCAGCACAGGAGGCACTTACCATTCTGAGGTGGATTGCACTGAGTCCAGATCATTTGGGAGAGCATGGCCATAGATTCACAGGAAAAGTTGTAACCCATGAACAGAGGTTGGCTTTCCAACTACTTATCTGCATATCATTTCTTTCCAAGGAATTTTGTGGCTTCCAGTGTCCACATTTTGAACTACTTTGCTTAAATTTCTTTATGAATGCTTAATTCTTCTTCATGCTCTTACCAGGAGCCTTGGTGGCACGCTGGGTTAGGAATCGGTTTGTCACCCCCAAAGTTGGTGGTTCAAGCCAAGGACCAGCCCAGGGGGAGAAAACCAAGGCTGTCTGCTCCTGTGAAGACTCAGTTTACCAAGAACCAAGCTCACTGCTGTCAAGCCTATTCAGATGCCTGGTGACCCCACAGGACAGGGCACAGCTGCTGCTTTGGGTTTCTGAGTTGGGGGCTTTTCATGAGACTGGAAAGCCCTTTCTCCCACGGACAGCTGCTGGTGGTTTTGAATGGATAACCTCAAATATAGCAGCCCAACCCATAACCCACCAGGCCACCGGTGCTCAGGAAACTTTACAGAGACTTTCTCTGGATGAACATCAACTAGCAGGCAATGGTTTATACTGTTACAAGGGGGGGTTATTTTCTTAATATCATGCTGTTTAGAGAGCTCTGTGTGGGTCTCAGGAAGTACAAGTATTCTATGACCTTGCCATCAGGTGTGGTGGTCCGTGGCTGTTTTTATTTACAGCCCTTTGAAAAAACACAGCTTGAATGGAACATCTTTGTGCGGAGGGGGGGGTGGTGGAGGGGAGGGGGGACACAGTCTTCCATACAGTGTTCAGTGGACAGATGTACGGGGAGTAGCCTGATACCACAGCTACCACAATGGACTCTCACACCACCTCCAGACTGAGGATGGTGCAGGGCCAGGCTTCCTTCTGGTGGACTTGGGGTTGCTAAATTGGAGCCCTCTCAAAGGGCCCTAACCGCCCACTTGTAAGGCAGTATCATTCCATGCTCTTACTTACGCTGAGCAGCTCAGCCCTGAACCACTGCACCACCAGGCACCTCCGTGTCTCCAGGGCCTGGTGTCATCTCTGCAGCTGAGCCAGGATGCAGGCCCTGCCGTTAGAAGCACTGGATGACAGGAAACCTTCCCCTAAACATGGAGCTAGGCTAAGTACCAGCTGCTAGTGTCCAACAGCCTGCCTTCTACACAGTGCCCCAGCATCTCCACAAGACCATCAGAAGAACATTTTAACAATAGCTTAATGTTAAAAAAAAAAAACACCACTGGGAAGTAAACAAGCAGCCATCTAGCTCAGAAGCAATAAAACCCACATGGAAGAAGCACAGCAGCCTGTGTGACCACGAGGTGTCAAAGGGCTTGGTCATCAGGCAACAAAGAACTAAAAGCCTTATCATTGCATGCCCTCCTTGCTGATAGGATCACTGAAGACAAATGGGTGTATAAACAAAGGTGGTGAAGAAAGCTGATGGTGCCTGGTATCAAAAGATACAGCATTTGAGGTCTTAAAGGCTTGAAGGTAGACAAGTGGCCATCTCAGTCATGAAACTGACCTCTCAAATACATGACCGCCACTCTGTGTGACCACGAGGTGTCCAAGAGATCAGGTATCAGGCATCAAAAGCTAAACAATGTATCATTATACATGAGCGGGACCCAAAGCCCATCTGTAGGTGAAGTGACATCCCCTTACAGAAGGGTTGCGGGGAGGAAACGGACTAGTCAGGATACAGTGCAGTAACGATGAAATATGCAACTTTCCTCTAGTTCTTAAATGCTCCCTCCCCCCCCCCCCATCTCCAACATCACGATCCCAATTCTACCTTACAAATTTGGCTGGACCAGAGGATGTACACTGGTACAGATAGGAACCAGAAACATGGGAATCCAGAACAGATGATCTCTTCAGGACCCGTGGTGAGAGGGGCAATAACAGGAGGATGGGAGGAAGGTGGAGTAGAAAGGGGGAACTAATTTCAAAGATCTGCATATGGCCTTCTCCCTGGGGTACGAACAACAGGGAAGTAGGTGAAGGAAGGCATTGGACTGTGTAGGATGTGGCAAGATAATAATTTATAAATTATCAAGTGTTCATGGGGGAGGGAGAGCAAAGAGGGAGAGGAAATATGAGGAGCTGATAACAGGGGCTTAAGTGGAAAGAAGATGTTTTGAGAATGATCATGGCAATAAGTGTACAAATATGCTTTGCATACAATGGGTGTATGTGATGGGAGTTGTATGAGTCCCCAATAAAATGATTCTTTAAAAAGTTCCCACAATTCTCTTGTTCTAAACAGATGTCCTAAGAAGGTTGGGGTTTGGTTCCAGACCTCCATGCTGAAGGGGATATCTTCAGGACCCAAATCCCACCTTTGTAGTAGTCATATAATCTTTTGAGAGGATTAAGATTAAGAGGGGGAGTCAAGCCTGTCAATCAGGTCATAGCCAATGAGGCCTCTGTGTGGGCCTGGTCTTCTCCTGAGGATTCTGGGAATTCCTGTCTTCCTCCTTGGAAGGGGGAGACATGCTTGCTCTCACACCTTGGGGGACATTTCCAATGAGAAGACGCATGGAGCTGTGTTAGTGCCCTCAGCTGGAGGAGCCATGTGGAGACCCCCGTCAGTACTGAGATGCTTACAATGCCACTGGATCCACAAAACTTCCCACCCGCTGCTTGTGATCTTTCTGCATTCCACTTGATTACATGATTTCCTTGAATCTGAAGAGGGATTTACAGATGGGTGTCTGACACATGGGATAATACCAGACTTATGGACTTGATGTGGACTGGGCTGGGATGCTTTCTCAATATTTAATTGCCCTTGATTTGAAAACTCTTTCCTATAAGCACATCTGGGTCGGTTGTCTGTTTCTTTGTTTCCGGGCACATATGCAAAGGGGGCTCCAAAAGGCTCTTTGAAAAGTGGGATGAAAGCATCTTGGGCGCTTCCCCACCAACTGCTCTGAGGCCCCCTTCGCCAGGTACCCAATCACGTGACCTGTGCTGCAGGCTAGGGTGCATGCAGTAGCCTGGGACCATGTGTAGGAGACTGTGAGAGTGACCCAGGTGGGACTTGAGACCCCAAGTGGACCTGCCTTGTTGGGAGAATGGCACCCATAGACTTGCCGGACACACGGCAGCCCCAGACCTTCGAGGTGCAAAAACACTCAGTGTCTCTGAAGTTCAACACAGCAAAGTCTGGGGAGACAAAGCCCTCCTGGTCTTAGGCACTTCACCTTACAGAGTCAAAGGGCAAATGTTCCAGACTCGGTGGGACCCGCACTCTCTTTACCCCACTGTTGGCCTTGACAGCAGGAAGGCGGCCCCTCCCTGAGTGGTGAAGGCTGGCCTCCAAACAGCTTTCCTCATGGCCATTCCACACTTCACACGATCACCCACGCTCCAGTGTCCCTCTTCTTTGAAGGGCGCTCTCCCGTTGCCACAGATGGGGTGCAGACACAGCCCACAGAGCACAGTCTGCCAACCAACCATGATGGACAAGAGGGCCTGCGGGCACAAAAGCCGATCTAGATGTACAAACACGTATACTTTGCTCCTCTACACGTGGCCGCCACCAGACTCTCCATGCGGTTGCTGGGTGCTGCCCCATCGGCCCTGGACCCATGGGGACCCTGTGTTTGGCAGAAGGACCTTGTCCAGGTCCTGCACCATCCGGATGATTGCTCTTGGTCCTGAGCCCACCGTGGCAGACACGGGGGGGGGGGGCAGTTCACCACACCCTCCCCCCTCCTTTTGTTCACGTGCTGCCCCTCCCCTTGGCCCAGCATGAGGTCCTGCTCTCTCCTGACCCCACGACCAAAGTGTGGGAGCCGGAGTCTCACCAGCCTTGCTTTTAAGGAGCACTCTGGCTGAGCTTCTTCTAAGACAGACCGTGTGTCTTTTAGCAGCCTTGCTCCATAAAGACTCTGCATGGAGCAGGATTTAAAAGAGCAGTTTTCTGTCTTCGCTCCTTCATGTCATTCTCTCTTTCATTCCTTTCCTGCCCGCCCCAGAACTCAAGCCATTGCCTCGGTCTCTACCGTTAAGCAATGTCTTCTTTGTTTTTATTTATTTTTCCTTCATTTGGATATCTGCCTGCCCCCAGTGACCCCTTCCCTTTGAACACCCCCTTCTTTGCCAGCCAGAAGGTGAGGTCTGCCAAGCCCCATGCCTGGGAGAGCCAGGCTGAGGGGGGACTGACCCCGGGAAGCATCCTCCCCCTTCCCCCTTGCTGAGAAAGAGCAAACTTTCTCTGAGCTTCTCCTTAAAATTCAACCAGGTAAAGGTCAGAGAGGAGGAGATGGAACTCAGAGTTATAATAAGACAGGAGAAATAAAAAATAATGACAGAAATAAATTGTCATAAGAGGCCCACCGTTATGATTTATTGTGATATTCTACAAATTTGGAGGTGATTAAAAGCCACCTAAAATTCACATTAACAAGTCACATAAAAATGGAATTAAACTAGTGGGCATAATGTGGCAGGATGTAAAGAAAAATCATGACAGAAATAAATTGACAGAAGACGATACTATTCAAGTTTTAGCCTGTCTTGCCACCCTGACAGCAGCCTAGTATTTTAATTTCAGAGTTGTGGTTGAGTTTTTGGAGTTCATTAAAGGCCCACATTAAGAATCTCATAAAAGTGAGGAGAAATTAGTGACCATAATGTGGCAGAGGAAATAAAGAAACAATAATGACAGAAATAAATTGACAGAAGAATGATACACTTAATGTTTCATTCTGACACTCTCTAATAATAGGCCTCACCAAGCTGGAGCAAATGCCATTCATATTTTAGCCAAAGTGCACCGCTAATTAGGCCGGCTCTCGGCACTGGAATTAAATTTGAGTTCCCTCACCTTTAGAGTGGAATCATTTGAATTCTAAAGAAAAGAGCTGGTGACAGAAGGAGAGAGAGAGAGGAGAGAGAGAGAGAGAGAGAGAGAGAGAGAGGGAGAGAGGGAGAGTGAAAGAGAGAGGGAGGAAAAAAAACTTTCGATGTGGGCTTTTCTAATGAAATAAAACCGGCCCCCCCTTCTCCCCATTTCGCAGCTATAATTGCTGATGATGTTGTTAGGCAGTGGAGGTTCTGCAGCTCCTGAGCCTCTATCATTAGGACCCAGACTGGCATTTCAGGAAGCTTCAAACGCAGGCCGCGGTGTTTGGAGTCTAATTTAGCACTCATTTCGGCGGCAGGTACCCAGCCAGGTAAACACCGCGTTGTTATAATTAATTACCCCTTAGGCCTGGGCAGGCCATCTCTGTTCCAGCTGACCCTTATAATAATAAGGCTTCCGGGCATATTGTATTTCTTTTGACAGATTAATTAGAAATTCAGTCGTGGCGGTACAAAGCAGCCCGGTCATGAATATTTAAATGGCCTGACACAAGAAATCATGAAAAGGCTGGTGAACTACATGACAGACAGGGGGTATTAGGCAAGTAGCTCTAATCAATAATCTCTTGATCTCTTACATATTAATACACTGCCTGCTGTTATTAAGCTCCGTAATAAGGAAAGGGAGAGAAAGTTAGTGTAACACCGCTGTAGGCCTGGGCGGCCCCGGGTGGCCACGGGGCTGGCTGAGGGTGCTCAGAGGAGGCCAGGCGCAGCCTCTTCAATCTAATCCAATCTTAAGGAATGGCAGCTTGGAGTGGCGCGGACTCGGTAATTATTGGCCTTGACAAGGTGAAGGCGTTTGCAGGCAAATGAGCCGGGAAGCGGCCGTCCCCAGACCACCAGCACAGACCAGGCCGCCAAGAGGCAGTGTGGGGCCTGTGTGTGTGTGGGGTGGGGGGAGGCGTGGGGGCTCGGGGGGGGCGGGGGGTGGTGGTGGTGGTGGTGGTGGTGGTGTGCGGTACCGGCCGGGGCTGGGCTGGGACTCCACTGTCCTCACAATCACTCTGATACCAGGCCAGCCAGGTCTACCTCTGTTGCTCCTTGTCACACAGAGGCCACAGCATGGATTAAGCAGCCCGGAGAGTTGGATGTCATCCAAGTTCACGATGGAGGGGACCTCTGCACTACAAGTCCACTCTGCTAAAGAACGGGGGGAGGACTCAGTGACCCCCAGGTGAGGCCCTCCCTGTCAGGGGACCCTGCTCTGTGGGAGGCCTGGACTGCATAGGCAATGGGCAGCAGGGCCATTGGGGCTAGCGGTGTCATGGGCCCTGGAGCCACCTTGTGCGCCACAGGAAAAGGGCCACCGGGGGGGCCTTGGGCTGAGAACATCCCTCCAGGAAGTCATGACTTTTCTGCACAGTAGCAGATGTGTTCTCCTCTCTCTCTCTTTGTCTGCACGCCCCTCAGCCCCTCACACGTTAGCCTCCCGCGTGCTCGCTCTGTGTGGGGGTCCGGTGTGTGACGCTGTTTGGGAGGCATCAGGCCGCATCCAAAGCACATTCATCTTGACCGAGCGCATGGTCAGGTCACGAAGCCACTGGTGGGTTTGACCTGTTTACCTTTTGGTTAGCAGGGCCTTCCTAGCCCTGAGAAATGAAGCCATTCAAAACCTGTGCTCTGACAAGAGACACTCCAGAAGCCGCGAAGCACTGAGTGCCGGGAGGGACCGGCCTGGGAACCGAGACGCAGTACCAAGGGAGGGTGCGCTCTCCACTTGCCGCTGTCTGCCCGGATGGCAGCAGTTTTTATTTTGAGTCTGATTTCCTTGACCGGCCTGGCGATCGTGTGAGTCAGCAGCGCTGGGCCCTGGGGCCACCATAGCAGTGTACTCCAAACACGCACATACAGGGTGGATGGGGGCATCATGCACCCTGTCACTGAGCACAGGCTGAGCCCCTGGGACACCCCCCCCACCCCCACCCCCTGCACTGAGGTGGTTCAGAGACCAGGAATTCCATGGATTAGCCAGGGAGACTCCCTGGGTCGCCTGACCCTTAGCTTTGGGAGGAGGGCTGGCTTCCTTTCTGTGATCTGGGGCAGGTCCTTGTCTTTTGGGTTTCTGTTCTCGAGCCATCTACAGGTGCTTGGCCCAACTCCTCCCCTGTCTCTCTTTGCTAGTTGCATCTAATCTGGTTCACAGATCAAAAGACATAGACTCTGGATACACCCTGCCCTGGTCCTGCCTTGCTAACATGACAAACATCCCCTACTCCCATCCAGGACATGACCACAGGCAAAGAGGTTAGAACTTATGACAACTGTTTTTGAGCGACACACAAACTAGCCTATAACGTTCCACCCCTGAACCCTCCCACAAATCCTTGTCCTCGGTCGGTGCAAAACACATTCATCCCATCTCATCATTCCCGACGTCTAAAACAGAGTCCTTGTCCTGGGACCTCATCATCGGAATCACCTATATCCAAGAGGAGAGAGGACGGGCAGCATTCTTTTTCATCGGTGGACCTGGGCAAACCCAATTACAAATGACCTCTTTCCAAAGCTGGCCCAAGGTAGACATATACAGATGGGAGAAACTGGATGGGGGGGGGGGTTTGGAGAAAAAAAGAAAAAGATATCATGGGCACCAAGTCAGTTCTAAACCCAGCTGGGCATGTACATCAGTTTCCAAGGTCAGAAAGCCAACCCTCCCTTCTTTGGGGCTGTCAGTACGGTAGCCTTTCCCAATGACCCCGTGTCATTGCTCCTTATGGATCATGGGTGGAGGCCTGTAAGGCCCCAAGTTTCAGTTCCACCCTTCATGCTTTTGAAAATGACGACTCTGCTCCCCCATTCTCCTAGTCCACCTGAGTGACTCCCTTCTCTCCTTACACTACCCCTTGGGCATGACGTCCCCCACCACCCACCCCCATCTTTGCATGAGACTCTAGTCTTCAATGAAACTCCAGAGAGCTGGCCAATATGTGACTCTGTGGAACCAGGAGGTTGTCACCCCATCCCTGAGATCTGAGGGGCAGTGATGGTGGCCCAACTTTTAGAACTAAACTAATGCTTCTGGACATTTTTGGACAGTTCTGTGGGTCTCCAGGCTTTCCCAAGGGCGGTGCTTTCCATTTTGTGGGGAACAACAGGGACCTCCAAAAGAGGTCTGTTTTCTACCTGCTTCCCGAGAGGCAGACAGATTTCTTTCCCTTCATTCTTTCTCTGTCCCCTTCCATTGAAGCTGCGGAGTTTGCATTAGTTAAATCCATTAATAACAAACACAATGTCTTTAACAATCAGTCACAGGCTTAACCTCTTTAGCAAAAGAATGTATATCTGTATCCTCGGTGAGCCCTCCAGATCATGAATCCTTCAGTTGCACAACCGATGTTTTCTCCCACATCTTAAGTTCTGTGATTATTGTACGCAGTTCATTTCTAAGTCTATCTCCTTCCTTTCACACCCTGCAACCTCCCTAAGATCTTGCTTAGAAATCGCATCAGCCAGCTATCTGTGTTCATCACATACAAGTTCTAAGTTCTACCAAACATTTTAATGTAACTGAGACACGTTCTTTGCCACTACATAAAATCACCACCCTTCCCCTGTTTTCTAATCACATATTCATTATTTTAAGTCTTCACCTGAATCGCATTTAACATCCACATTGGTGGTAGTTACGTAATCTGTTGTCAATTTCAGACTGTTAAGAGTGAAGGAGTGGAGTTTAACCTGTCAATCAGGTGGCAGCTTGATTACCTCATATGGAGGCATGATGGTGATAAATAGATCACTGGAGGTGGGACACACTCCCTCCCTGCGAGTCCTTCCTGATGATGAGCTGGATGGAGTTGTGTTAGTGCAGCCAGAGCCTGGAGTTGGAGGAGCCACGTGGAGACCCATGCCAGCGCTGAGATGCTTCCACTGCCACTGGATCCACAGGACTTTCTACTCACTGGCCTGCGAGCTTCTTGCATTAGGCATAATTTCATGTGTTTCATGAGTTTGGAGAGGAATTTATATATTGTTAATGGATAGATGGGCTAATATCAGACTTACAGACTTGATCTGGACAGAACTGAGATGCTTTCTCAATATTCATCTGATCTTGTATATAAAACTTTTTCTTACACACATATGAGTCTCCCTGGAGTTCTTTGTCAAATCTACCTGGACTACCACAATATTACTGGCAATATCTTTTTTCCAGGGACATACATATGCTTTCAATTAATGGAGACTTTCTATATAGCCCTCTTCACTTACCTCTGCCCCTACACCAGATGTCCCTCCGGCTTTCATCATTTCACAAGGGAATCTAAGTCTTTACTACTAGTGCCTGGAAATAGATCCAGTCTGTACACATTACCCAGTCCCAAAGCCTTGCTCAGTGTGTTAATTTGTTAAACAGCACCCCACTCCCGGTACTGAACTCTGTTTAACTGCCTTTGTTGTTACTGTTCTAAGGTGCTATCTGGTTGGCATTCCAACCAGCCTGCCAGTGCATATCCTAGAGTTGAGCTATATTGCATCAGGACACACTTGCCCCATCCTGGGCCATCCTCACAATTGCTGTCATGCTGGGTCCCATTGGTGCAGCCACTGTGTCCATCCATCTTCTCTCCCTGAGGGTCTTCCTGTCTACCCCTGACTGTCTGCCTTACCCAGCATGATGTCCTTTCCAAGGGAGGTTTTTTTACCCTTGTCCTTTTGCCTCCTTCCTAATACCATGCCTAAAGTATGCAAGTTGGAATCTGATCATCATTGCTTCCAAGGCGTTTCCTGATGGTTTTTCTTCTAACGCAGACTTCCAGTCCTTCTAGCTATTCTTTCTCCAAACCACAGTCACACGTCTTGATTTTTCTTCAGCGGCCCTTCTTCCTCCTTCCTTCAGCTGTCACACCAGACTTGAGTTGGGCTTATGCTAAGAGATGAAGGATCACCTTTGACCTTTAACTCTTTAAAAAATCATTTAATCTAGTGCCCCTTAACAAAATTGTCTTTTTTATAAATAGGTTAGGAGGTTAGAAGTCCGACGCAGGGCCTGGGGCCTAGGGGAAGGTTTCTCAGTCTCTTCTGGAGAAAAGTCCTGGTCTCTTCTGAGTGTCTGCTCTTGGGCATTCTCCATGTGCCAGGCATCTCGGGACAGATGGACTCTAAATACTAGTCCTGCCTCAAGCACATACCAAAGACTTCCCATTCCCAAGTGGGATTATGACTGCAAGCATAGGTCTAGGATTTTTAACACCAGTTTTTGGAGATACAATTGCATCAATGATGACTTCTAGAATGGATTGAAATTGTGTCCTAAAAATTATGTTAATGTTCTCTCCCCTACACCTATCGATATGACCTCAGATGGAGGGAGGTCTTTCTGTGGTTATGTTAATGAAGCCACATTACAGTAATAGGTAATGTTTTCTGAGCAGGGTCTCATGAAACAAATAGTAAAGGCTCAGAAACTCACATGAAAAAGAGACCTCATGGAGACCCATCCTCAAGCCATGGGATGCCAAGAAAAGCCCAGGGCTGCCAATAAGAACAGACCGTCTCTGAGAGCCACTTCCACAGTTGACACCTTCCTCCTCTAACTTTCTCAGACAGTAGACCCCCAGATGCGATGCCACCTCCTTGTGGTGCTTGTGTTATGGCATCCCAGGACACAAGAGCTTCCTCCCTGGATGCCTGTTCTCTTCCATCATCTGAGCTTCTCAGGCCACCATTTCTGCTCTTGCAACTGCTCTTCAGAGCCAGGACTGGCACGGCTTCTCCATAGTCTTCCTCCTCAACTCTTTGTTGGCTCTGAGAACCTCCACCATGCCAGGTGTATGAGCTCCTTCATCTACTTCTCAGAGATGCCTGCTGTCCAGCAGAGGACCATCTGCAGTACCTACAGAGGACCAGCAAGGCCACCATCAGAGCCCCTGAGATATAGCCCTGCAAGCCCTTCTCTGCCTGGAGACAACCAGTGCAGTGACCCTCCCTCCCTCCCTGTGTGTCTTGTCTGCACCCCAGAAAAGGGCCTCCCTGGCTGGGCAGGCAGCCTAGGATTCTTTCACAGCTCAGATCCATGCCACCCCAGCTGCCACAAACCTAGACCATGGATAGAGAAGACACGCAGCCTTGGCTACACATGGAGTTTTTAAACTCCTGCCTGAGAAGGCCTGCCAAAGACTCCCATTGTCAAATGGGATTATGACCAAAGACATAGACTTAGGATTTGCTCATGAAAGCAACAGTGACCTGTAGGAGAATAGGGTGGGATGTTTATTCCTTGGACCTGGTGGGAGGGGGCTGAGAAGGGATGGGAGGAGTAGAAAAAGGAGACATGGGAGGGTCTTACCGCAGTTCAATGTCCAGGTTGTCTAGTTGCAGAAGGAGTTGCTAGATATTATGAAAGCAGCTCGTGGCCTGATAGGATCCTGGTGGCAAAGTAGGTTAAGGGTTGGTCTGCGTACGATAGAGTTGACAGTTCAAGTCCAGGGGATGCTCCATGTGGGAAATATGAGGCTCTCTGTTCACCTAAAGACTTACAATCTCAGAAACCCAAAGGGTGGGGTTCTAGCTTTCCTGAAGGACCATGAAGAATCGGAAGTGACTGGACAGCGGAGCTGAGTTTCCAGTTTTGCCATTCACAAAGGGCAAACTTGCCACCTCTTGATTCCATGAAGATTGGCCTCGTAAATTCCTCCTGTGACTTGCTTGTTGTTGCTTGTCTCATTATAATTTTAGTGAACGTTTAAAACATGCAACAAACAATTGTCATGTCTGTGTCAACATGGTGGAGCACATAGACAGAGATACACCAACCCCGCACTTACTGACTATCTCCTCATCTGACAGTCTGCAGTGACAACCATAACAAGGAATCACCCATTGCACAGTTTTGCACGTTAAGGATGGATGTCTGGAAGTAATAAGCACCAAGGGGCAGTTGAGGCAATCACCAGCCACGAAGCAAAGGTTTCCTATGTGTCACCCTGTCGGTGCCGAGGCTGTGGATGATTTGTAGTTACATGATGGTGTGCTCATCCCCATCTGTGGTCTGCTGTGGACCATCCCCATCCCTGCTGACTTTCCCATAAGGCCCTTCTCTTTGACCCCAACCATTTGGATGAGGAGTGGGCATCCTCCTCCATAGAAGCTGGGATCCAGGTTCTTTCAGCCAGTGTCAGGCAGGCCCTGAGAGACTCGGGGTAATGTGGAGATGGTGTTCAGTGGTCCAGTGTCAACAGCGAGCCTCCAAGATTTGGAAATCAACTCATACAGGCTGCAGCCACACCACGGTTGTGATTGACTGACACTCCTGCTTCTAGACAGTCTTCAGGTGTCTCACACATGAGCTGAAATACTGATGCAGGCTCTCCAGGCAGGGCTTTCCATTAGGGACAGGTACCACCTAATGTGGCCTCCGCAGGCATGAACACTGAAAGGACAAAGAGCAGTCCAGGGGGATGGTTTGAGCCCAGGGTGGCCGTGCCAGGCCACCTACCAGCCAGGGGAACTTGGCACAGCAGTTGGCCTTGTTGACCTTCAGTCTCCCCAACTCTGTGAGGAGGGGTGCCATGGATGCTTGGCCACCCTGTGCTTCTCACAAATACCCAACAAGCCCACTAGTGGAAAACCACCACTGTGTGATTCATTATCTGTGACACAGGTTTCAGCTTGGTCTCCTCAGAAGTCCTCTGCAGCCCTGTCCTAGGCCTGGGCACCATCATGCAGGGCCCGCTTGGAGGGGGCAGTCGTGGCTCAGCTGCAGGTGTCTGGCCTCCTGGGATAGAGATGTGAGTTCGATTCCTGGCCAAGCACGCCACCCTACCACCCACCTGCCAGGGAGGTGTCTCTGCTGGTAGGGTACTGTATCATTTGGGGGCGTGAGCTGGTGACAATGGCTCAGCAAAGAGGACAGGTGGTCCTTTGTCCATTCAAGACTCAGTGGCATCCCTCAAGAAATCCTCCCCTTGATAGGAGTGTGACCCTCTGTACCCAGCCCTTTCTCCAAAGAACACAGCACAGCCTAGGGCTGCTTCCAGGACAGCAGCAATGGTGTCACGCGCAGCCTGGCAAGGGCAGTCCTGGTGGACACATGGAGAGCTCTGTCCAGGTGTCCTCACAGACAGCATGGAGAGCAGACACCTGGTCTCTGCCCCCATAGTCTCTGGACTCCAGGGTGCCGTCCTCAGATTGAGGGCCTAGGAGGTGGCCTGCCCTCCTCACTCCCTTCATCTGACCAGCTGCACCGATGTCCTTCTGGCAGCAGGGGCCACGCTCCCAGAACAAGGAAGAGTCCCAGGTGACCGGCCTGCGGGTGCTGTGCTGTGGGTGGGACGGACCTGCCAGGGGAGGAAAGATTGTTCTCAAAAGGTCATCTCTGGGGGCAAGTCTCCAGCGAGATCATGGGTCCAATTAGAAGTGAGTAAGGAGAGAGCGCTCTGGGGCTGCAGTGAGGTGGGGGAGAGCCATGCTTTTGTTTTAAATCACGCCTCCTGAGTGTCAGGGGCAGCCAGCCAAGTGGGGCCACAGCTGGGCGGGAAGGGCAAAAGTCATACAGGAAAGTTGAGATCTGTCACTTTAAAATATAGCTTCACCCGCTCAGGCTTCCCAGCAGGGGCCTCTCCTGCTGTGAGACGAGGAGCCAGGGAGAAGAGAGGCTGTGTGAAGTGTGCACAAGGCAAGGCTGGAGCTGAGGTTGGGCACGTGTGGCCTACACTCACCCACGCATGCACATGCATGGGCACATGGGCACATGCATGCAGAGACACTCACACGGGTAAATACATCACAAATCCACCCGCACATGCAGACAACACCACACATTTACACATCATGAACACACATACCCATTAAAACATACACATACACACATATACTCGACTATATACCTGCACCACACATGCACCACACACACAGATGCACGAACACACACATGGACATGCTCATATATATACATCCAAAAACACACATAACACCCTCATTCACACCTGCACAAACACATACTCTATGCACATATTCTCTTATGCATAAATATACCACACCACATGCACACATACAGATCTGCACCACACATAGACACGTACATGAGCACACATGTTCAGAGGAGCATGATCACGCTCTCATACATGCACACACATAAGTAGGTACATACACAACACATATGTTCACATGTCTCAAACATTAGAGGCTTCAAAAGTTTGTGAAAAATAGAATCCAAAGAGAGGGAATTTTTCAGTGAGCCTTCCAAAGACCCTCATACACACACAAGACCGCATGCACGCTCACACCCTTGCATGCACACATGCTCAGATACATTCTCATCACACAAAAATCAAAATGCGGCTGAGCACCAGTGGCGTAGTGGTTGTGCGCGGGACTGTGGCCCACTGGGACGGAGGTTCAATTCCAGCAGTGGGGCTGGGCCTCCTATTCCCACCACCGAGAGCAGTGATGCCCAGAAAAAAAAAAGGAAAATCAAAATGCACCTAAAAAATACACCTATGTATATGACACTAGGGTTCACATGTTCATGCTCAAGGAATCCACGTGTTGACATAAGCACAATTTCACACACGTGCAAACTCACACAAGCATGAATATACATACACTGTACATTCCCACACTCATGCACACGGACACACATGCACACCCACATGTGGGCCAGGTTTTACTTTGATGCTCGCAGGGGAAAATCCCCCCTCTTTGCTTAGAAAGATGAAATCACCGGGCTTTTTAAACTTTCCAGTAGAACGCCAACTTTGGGGGCCTGAGCACGCAGCCCCTGGCCCAGTGTCTCCTGGGACAGGGCCAGGAGTAGGTCGGACGATTAGATTTCATGATGTAAGTCACACTGAAATCACGTGCATGGCTTTCAAATCCCAGTAGTTTGTGATTTTTTAAAAAAAATATGTGCCAAACAGAACAATGAGACCCTTTTAAATCCCCCAGCGAGCCACTCTTAAAACCACAATTTACAACTGAACATATCATCTGACGTGTTAACCAGGTGTCCCGGGGTTATTGTTCGAAACCCTACCTTGGTTTAAATCAAATGAAGAAAAGCCAAAAGTCCAATTAAAACCCCACATAGCCCCTCTATGGTGGGGGAGGGGGGGAACCAAAGCCCTCTGTTGTAGCTTTGACGGCAAGACTCTCATAAAATCCCAGGACATCCTTTTTGCCCTCCCGTTTCTTATTTCTGGTCAAAACTCTCCCAGCTTCCTGGCATTTCCTGCTCCTGAGTGAAGAGGGCCCCCTGAATAAATCTAAGAATTTCTGGTTTCATTTTAGTCGCATCCTGGACACTCGGGCTGAGTTTGACAATTGAGTGTTGTCCTGGGATATTAAAATCGTGCACTGGGCCCATTTAAGCGATTATTTCATAGGCTGCCCCTTAATCAGTTCCGTGCCTCTGCCGGCCCCTCTCTGCCAACATGTGTCTATAGTATTTAATGGTTCCATGACAACAAATTTATGTTGCTAAGCTCCAAAAAGTACACCCGTCCCAAATCCCGCCCCAAACTGGCTTTGCAGACATGGACCAAGGTACGGAGGAAGTCGGTTGTCTTCATGCCAGGTAATGACTTCCAGACCTAACCTGTCTGCCTTTGTGGCCACTGTGCCCTGCGCTCATCTGAGCCCTGAAGTAACCGGGCTGTCCCTGCGCCTTTCGTTGTTTTCACCGGGTCCTCGCTGGATCTCTCTCAGAATCTAAACTCTGAGGGCCCTGTCTAGGCGTCGTCTGTTGCGTTTCAGGGACCTTCCAAAGCACAGACTCCTGATGCCCTTTCCAGATGATGGAGAAGAATCCAAAACTGCTTGCCGTTGTCCTCGGTGATCTGTGATAAATAAGAGCATCTGACTGACCTAATCAATGTCCTTTTCCCTCTCCTTTCACAGGAGTTGTGAAGCTGGAAGACACAGAAAGTATCCACACAGCTGTGGGTGTTCCTTCACGCCTGCGTTAAGGAAGAGATTTCCTGCCTGGCTGCCACCCACCCACGACAATGACACTGTTCCACAGAGACGATGCTTTTAAAGGCTTGCTCTTTTAGACACTTGGCGATGGCCCGGCTCCTTGGCTTGCCCTCTCTTTGATTTCTGTGATGGGGAGGAAAGTGGGAAAGAAGTGTCCAGGCCGAGCCGCCCCCTCGGTGAATAGCCCTGTAGGCCAGGCTGCTGGAGCAGATGCCACCAGATATTGCTGCCACTAGACCATGCTCATCAGCATGGGGCACCAGCCTGCAGGACCTGCAAGTCTTGCCTGGACTCGGAGTCCCCTTTGGCAATCACCCCCAACTGTTACTTTGATTCTTCAGGCTCCACTCCAGTGAGAGACCCGGTCCGGCGAGAGTGCCCTGACTCAGGACTCCGGGAGGCAGCATTCAGCTCCAGAGGCAGAGAAGGCTTGGAGCGGCGGGTCTGTGTGGGGTGGGCTGCAGGTACCAGATACAGAACAACAGACATGAACGCTCAAGGCCGGCGCATTGTTGTGAGCTCTCATGAGTTGCCTGACTGGATCCATGGCGGCCCCCTATGCAGCCGGGCTAGACACCGGTTCTGCGTGGAAGTGCTGCGACCCACCAGGTGTGAGGAAGTCAAGGGCCAAGTCGTTCTTGGCCTCACATACTTGCAGACATTTGGGAGGGTGAGCCACTCCCTGGAGACGGAGGTCCTGAAGAGGGACGCCGAGGGCTGACAACACCTAGGAGGCTCTCAGCCCAAAGCTGGACTGGGCGGCAGGGACACTGGCTCGTACACTGCAGTGCGACGAGGACACTCGGGCTGCAGGGAGCCTGCTTCCCTGGTACATCACGATGAGTCAGATTGGCTGGAGGACTTCCAACAACAGCGGCTCAGTCTCCAGTGTCCTGTTCTTCCCACGGGGGGCACCCACTCCACACACATGGTGAGTATCTGTTCTTACACACCGTGGGTGCCCATTACACACACACACACACACACACACAACACACGCACGCACAGGGACCTGACTCCTCACCTGCAGTGCAAACCATGGCATCTCTCACTGGGTCCCTATGTCCTTACGCACAGTGGGTACCTGTTCCTCACACACAGTGGATGTCTAACCCCTCCCACGCCATGGGGACCTTGTCATCCCGCTGGAGTCAATGCTGGTTACCCCTCACATTTGTGCTTGTGTCGATGGCTTAGGCTCTGGACGTGAAGCAGAGAGGGGTGGGGGATCAGGGTGGCTTTGAGTGGACAGATCTGAAGAGAAACTCTAAGAACCTGAGGGTCCCTGTGCTGAGAGGGCAGGTGGGGTAGAGAGGCACCGTGGACACTAGGGAGAGTCGCAGGCATCACTCTCCCCACTGTGAGCATGGGCCTTGGGGGTGAGCTCAGCTCCCATGTCCTGGGTCCCCCAACAGCACCCCTCTCACAGAATGAGTCATCTGCCCAGCCAGCCGGCGTTTCCCACCCTGCCTTCGTCCACCGTGTGAGACCCATTTCCTGGATAGACCCCATGCCGAGGCTCCGGATGGCCAGAAAAACGCCACAGCGCTCCACAGCACACCCCATAGAAGTCAAGAGGCCACGGTGGAGTGCTGGCTGGATGTGGGACCCACAGGGTGAGAGGAGGTGGTGTGAGCAAGGAGGGCTTAGGTGGGTGGAAGGATGTGTGGGGTGGCGTGGGGTGGCGTGGAGGTCCCGATGAAGGGACAAGATGCAATGACATGGGAAAGGTGTCAGGCAGCCCAGTGCCCTTAAAGCAGCTGACTCCCTATCTCCAAGCCTACCCCAGGCACTGATGGTCAGTGCAGAGGCTAACCTCGCTTCCAAGGCTAGCCTAAGCATTTCCATTTCCCTGTGGAAGTTCTTGAAGAAAGCACTCCCGTCCTGCCTTAGAATGCTCTATCCCCATGGCAGTGCCTGGCTCCTCCAGGATGAGGTGCAGCTGCCCACCTTGAGGGCTCACAAGGCCAAAGCCCCTATGGACCAGGAGCAAGGCCAACATGGAACTGACCTAAGGAGAAGAGGCTCCCAAGGGTGTCTGAGGAGGGCAGCGTCACAGTGGTGGTTAGACCAATCCGCGTGGAAACAATGGGAAGACTGTTGAGAGTCTGTGTGATCATGGATAATTATTAGATGGCATGTGCCTGTATTTAAATGTGCATGCACGTAAGGTGTATTTATGGACACCCTTATGTATTAATGAATGATGTATTAATGAATACATATGTATGATGCATGGGTATGTGTGGTTGTACATGTGTGTAGGCATGTATATGTAGGGAGATTTGTGTTTATACATGCATAACGTGGTTGAATGCGTGTAGATATCTATTACTATGCTTGTTATTGTATGCATATCCATGTTGGTTTGCATGTCTTTGTATTTATATAAATATATTTATTCATATTTGTGTGCTCATGTGCAGGTGTGTTCAAGTACATAGCAATCATGCATGCAAGTATTTTACATGTTCAGGTGTACATATGTGTGGGTGAATAAATGTGTGTCTTCTGTAGATGCACACATGTATGTGTTGTGTGTATGTTTACATATGAATGTGTATGCATGCAGATGTGTATCACTGATATATCATATGTGTTTATATCCACACACATGATATCTGAGCATGTTTATCTGTGCACTGTGCATGTGCATCATGCATGTATATGTTAATGTGTGTCACATGTGTGCCATTCCACATTTCTATCATGTATTTTGGTGTTCACACATTTGAAGAATGTGTTTCTGGGCTGCATGCATACATCCTGTGTTTGCATATTCCATATGTGCATCCTGTGTATATGGTTGCATGTCTCTGTGCTCTGCATACATGTCACACATGATTATATGTTCACACATGCATCAAATGTGTTTTTAACTTTATACATGCATGCCTTCTGCTTGCATGTGTGTCCCACAAGTGTGCAGTGTTTTTATGCATGTGTTTATATGGTCCCTGTGTATAACATGTATGCATGCATGCTCTCTAATTGTGTCATGTGTCTATATTTGGAGTTTTTTATCTCACACATGCATCATGGGCATCTGTGCATATTCCATATATCTATCATATGTGGATGCTTATGAGTTAATACAATTCATGCATGCAGCATGTGAGTATGCATGTGTATTGTGTTGTATGTATATATCCTATACAT
Organism: Nesogale talazaci; assembly: GCA_004026705.1. Lineage (NCBI taxonomy): Eukaryota > Metazoa > Chordata > Mammalia > Afrosoricida > Tenrecidae > Nesogale > Nesogale talazaci. Next base: position 23,582 of record PVJH01011110.1, on the reverse strand, counting down.
GTGTGTTTACATGTGACTCATGTGTGTATCATGTTTGAATGCATATCTCTGTGCTACACATGGATCATGTGCACATGCATATTCAGTTATGTGCTCTGTATGTATAGAATGGGTATATGCATGAGTGCTTTGTGTACCCATGTGCATTGGGTGTGTATATACATGTTTTATGTGTTCCATGTGTGTCATCTATGTATGCGTGTGCTCCAACTATGCGTTCTGTGTGCACAGTTGTGTGTTCCTGTGCTCCATTTGACAGTAGGCGGTACAGAGTGGCGGGAAGAATTCTAGCTCATTCTTCCTGTGGGTGGTCTTCTCCTGTCTGCCTTCAGAAAACTCCATGGCTCCTTCCTTCTAGGGGTCCCTGCCGCCCCTTCCCACCTCCTCCTGACTGTCCCTGCAGGGTCTGACTCTTTCTGAGAGCTAGAAGTGCCCCCAAAGGGAGCCTCTGGGGTAGGGTATGGAGCTGGCAGTGTTGATGTGCCTTGTCTTTTGCATCGCAGTGCATGTTCGCATGGATCCAAAGATGACTTCACGTCTCTCAAATCAATAACGCAGAGCTGCTGGCCACGGCCCCTCCCTGCTTCTGCCCCCCTTGCCTCTCCTCTCCTCTTCCCTTGTAGCAAAGAGCTAACTTTTATCCTGTGAGAGATGCCTGTGACTTCCCAACCTGGCCGCACCAGCCCCAAGGTGTGGTCTTGGTGGGGCCCTTCTGTAGAACTGCACGGAGAGCATGAAGCACTTCCAGGCAGTTGAGGGATTCCAAGTGCATCAGGAATGCTGCTTTGAACGTGTCTGTATCCTTCTCAGACTCGGTGGCAGCACTCCAGCGAGAGCTGGGCTGGCAGCCCTCTGAGCCTCCTCTCCCTCTTACTCTCTTCCCCTTCCACATGGCTCTCCACCTTGTTCCTCTGCCCTTCTAGCACTTCCTTCTTCTGAAATCCCCCTCTCCTTCTTTGCACGCATCTTCCTTTCCATCTCTCTCTCCATACTTTTGAAATAACCCTATGATGGATCACCTTACTGTGCGCAGAAGCAATGGAGGTTTGGACGGAGTGCATGAGTCCACGAGCACCAGAGAGTTCCGGGTCTGGTCCCTTGGGCAGCACCTGGGGAGGTGCCCATCTCCCCCGTGTTCCTGGTTCCCCCTCGGTGGGAAGCCCTGGAGAGGAAGACAGTGTCGTCTGTTCGTGCACACCTTGGCCTCTCCAGCGTGCCCCTCGACGTGCCACGGAGGGGACGTGCGAGGAAACAGAATGCCCCGCATTGCTGTGCAGTTCCAGCGAATTTAATTAAGAATATACACAGCCGAATGTCAGTGGGATTGCCTCTTTAATGCTACTTTATTGAACCTTCTACCAAGCGCCTTTTTATGTATATCAGTTGATATACAATTAATCCCTTCTCTTGTGAGGGAGCGGGAGGGGGTGGGTGGAGGAAGCCAGCACCTGAGGTGGGGAAGTAGCCGAGAACAGTAATTATGGGCAGCTGTTCATCGGAGCCAGCCACCTCGGGCCTGCGAGGGAGAGGCTGGGGGCGGGGGGGGGGTACCACTCCCCACAACAGTCCTCCTCATTAGACTTGACCTTCCCAGCTGCTGGCTCCATTTGTGTTCTTCCTCGTGGTCTGTTCGCGGCAAATCACAACACCTTGTGAAGACCGGCTCTTTGTAGCTGCAACAAAAGAGATCCTGGGCCTCCGTAGGGCAGCCGCAGCCCCTGTCTACTGGCAGGGGACCCGGGTAAGGCAGGTAACTTTTCAGCCACTGGCTGGGGCGCGTGGCGCCTGCCGGATGTCATCGATGAGATAAATGTGTTCCTGGGCTTTGAAGCTGCTCCGCTTGGTGCAGTCCCCAGCAGTCAGGAGGTAATTGCCCTGTGCTGAATGCGCCCAGAGAGGCGACAGCCCCTTTAAGCCGGATCCCCACGTCCACACGGACCCAGCCGCACAGCGTGGCAGACAACCCGAACAAGATCGCCAGGGCCAGGGGTCAGAGCCCCGAGGAAGAACCCAATGGAGTGACCAGGCCAGGGGCCGGCCGTGGGCCCTTGCAAGAAGGGCTAGTGAGGATGTGTGTGTGTGTGTGTGTGTGTGTGTGTGTGTCGGGGGGGGGGGGTAGCTCTGCGTCTGCGTCCCCTCTTCCTTCCTGTTTATGCTTGTAATAAACTCACTCTCACACAATTAGCCTCAATTGTTTTTATATCTTCTGAGGCAACAATGCTGGCAGCCTGGGGAATACAGTGGTAATCTGAATACCTGTGTTCATTTACCCCAATCACTACGGTTCCAGCCAGGGCAAACTGTTTACTGTGAGGAGCTGGGAGCCTCTTCCCCGCTAATGACCTTTCTGTTTCTCCAATAACGTCAACAAGCCGGGGAGGCGGCCCACGCCATTGAAGCCAATTGCCTCTCAAGTTACTGAGGGACTGGCGCATTTCCTCATCCATTTCCACTCATCTGATGTAACTCACATGCCACTTTCTTGTCTTTAAAGAAGGGGAAAAACTGTGGCTTATTGATTTGCTTCTAACAGAAGACCAACCTAAAAGCCCCGATGAATTGTCACTCATTATTGAAATTACTGAACACTAATTAAACTGGCAGCTCAAGTCCCAGCAGGCCGCACTCCTCTGAAGATGAAATCCAGACACTTGGACAGTGGAAGAAGGGAGGACGGGCTAGCAACCACCGGGAGCGTAATAAGCTTTGCATTCATTTTTGCTTCTTAAAGGTACACGGCCCCCTTTGACAGTGGCCTGGCCTGCAGGCATGCCGACAGGCGGGGTTCCCTTCCTGGTCCTTGGCAAGAAGTAGTGATCCAGACAGCCAGTGTGAGAGCTCCCTGACCCCCTTCAACCCTGGTCCCCAGAGAGGGCTGACAGCACCACCCCCCAAGGCTCCATGGGAATGCATAGCCCAGGATGCCTGCAAGGAGGGCTTCCAGCAGCAGCGGGCTCTCCAAACGGGAGACAAAGTCTCCTTGGAACAGGAGGGATGGGGTCTGCCCTGGCAGAGGAAACCGAGTCAGACTGGCCCCCAAACTCTGTGACAAGCTTCCCAGGAGACAGGAAAAGCCAAACAGACTTTCTAGCTCATCAGGCCTTATTTCTTTTCTAAAAAATAAAACAAACAAACAAAAAACCCTGCTATGGCCTATTTTCACGGCTGCACAAACTTTATAAATTATGTGTCATCATGACTGGTCCACCTCCTTTGCCTCTGTGAGCTGCCCCTCCTCTGCTCAGCCTCAGAGGGGCTGGTGCTGGGGAAGGGGCTGGTCCAAGAGTGACACTGGGAGCCGGTGACCTGTCCACTCAGAGAAGGCATCGCTAATGGGGCCTCAGGAGATCCGTGAAAAAGGCCCTGGGTGGGAGGGGTAAGGGCTGGTGCTTGGTGGAGAGTTAGGAGCAGGGCATTGTTGAAAGAGAGTTGCTCAGCTGCAATATTTACCGAGAGAGAGAGAGAGAGAGAGAGAGAGAGAGAGAGAGAAATCGATTTAAAGCAAAGGTAGAGATAGCACTCAGCAGCTTCATTCCCAAGAGGCCTGGATCCAAAACAGCCCAGGTACGCATGAAGGAGGGAGTGGGTGAGTGTGCCCGCCAGCCACGGAGGACAAGTCAGCACCTAAAGAAGGGAGTCTTCCAGGAGCCACAGCAGAGCAGGGCTGCTCTTTGACGACCGGGAGGCCTAGGAGTCAACGTTCACACTGTGGCCGTCGTCGTTGCGGACCTTCTCAGACGGACACATTTCCTCCCAGTCGCATGAAGGAAGGTGCTTCTCAGGAGGGCTGAGAGGACGGGTGGCAGACAGGGACGCTGTGCGCAGGGGTGGGGTGGGGGTGGGGGTTCCGACCTTGAGGCCACCCTCAAGCAGGAGGAATAACCAAGTATGTCACCCTCAGGGGACACCTCCAGCCTTGACCACGGCATCTGAGTTGGTTCGTTTCGCCCACCATCACTCTCGGGGTGTGGCTTCGGCGTAAAATCGGCAGAGGTAGGACCTTCAGGCTCAGAAAGTTCTGGTATGTTCTGGGGCCCTGAGGGGAGGGTCATCAGAATGAGGAGACCCTCCTGCTGTGGTCTGGGTACAGGATCCTCGTGGGTAGGGGCTTTGCCAGGATCGGGCAGTTTTTATGGTGTCCTGGAAGCATGGGGGGGGGGCGGGGGGTGGAGTGGACGGGCGGCACCATCATGCTCACAGAGCACTGCAGCCCTCTGGTCCCATTGTTGCCTGGGATTCCCAGATGGGCCCTTCCACTTCTTGCAGGTTCCCTTCTGAGGAGTGACTGCTCAGTTGCTTAGACTTCATTTCATTCTCTTCAATGGCAATAAGTGGCTCCGGGGCAGAGTTTGGTGGGGCCTGGGAAGGGACCTTGCTGTCTCTGTGTACGAAGATAAGGGTGACAGCACTCCTGCTCCCCTAATGGCCAGGGAGGTTCTGAGAGCACACAGACATTCATCCTGGGGAGAGGGGTGCTTCCAAGAAGCAGGGACTGCAGACGGGGGAGGGGGGGACTCGTGTGTGTGCTCCCACTGCCTTGTCCAGCTCCCGGACCTCGGGACCTTGCTTCCCCTCCTCATTCATCGCTGTCCTAAACGCTAGATTTCCGATGATACCATTTCTGATAATAACAAACGAAAGAGAGCAATCCTTATAAAACCAGACCAGCGTTTGATACCGTTGCTTAGGACAACTTTAGGCTCTTGAACTTGGACCCGCGGGGCATTCTCTGCTCCTCTGTACACTGACATCAATTATCGGAGCCTCGCTCAATGGCTGTGCAGTCCCCACTGCGCGCAGCCTGGGCTGGTTCATGATCTTTGTCCCAGTTTCTGCAAGCACGTGCCTCCCCCAATTCCTGCAATCAAGCAGTGCTGCCCTTGCTGCGTCTCACAAGCTCGGTACGCTCCTTCGGTGGCCGCGTTTACTTATTTATTGCATCTCTTCTCCAGCCTGTTTGGAGTATGGTAGGGACGGGGCTGTGTACCTCGTTTTAAACCCACCCCCCTCTTCCAGCTTTGTGAATTGGATTTTTATTTAAAAATTATCAGATCAGTAAGATTATCATTAAGGTCTACTCCACCTCATTCCATTGCTTGATACAACATATGAAAGACTGCTATTAAAATGTGGCGATGATGATGGTAGGCTCTACTCACTGAGCCTTACGACACAGCCACTCAATCTAAGGGGCACAAACATGCACACGTGGGTCCACACTCCCCCATGCAGCCGCTTCACCCACTCATCCTAAAGACGCTGCTGTTGGGGACCAGTGCGTTGGTTTTGACTCCTATCGATGCTATCGATGTTCAGCAGAAGGACAACACCAGCAGGTCCTGTGCTCTGCTCACCGTCCCTGTGCAGCGGAGTTGATTCTTACAGCTGCCCTGCCAACCCATCTTGGGGAGGTGCCTCCTCTTTTTCACTGACTCTGTGCTTGACCCAGGACGCTGCCTTTCCCCAGGGACTGGTCCCTCCAGGAGACAGGCCCAAGGTTTGTGAGAAGAAGCCAAGCCAACTCTGCCTCTAAAGCGTGTTCTGGCTGAACCGCCTCCAAGGCAGTCCTGCTAACTCTCCCGGTAGTTCGTGGCACAGCTACTATTCTTGGCCAACACCCTAATGCAAAGGCATCAGGCCTCTGGGCTTCCAAGACACAGGTGTTGCTAATTATCGTAATTGCCTAGCCAGAAGGCACCGGAAGAGAGAGATGCCTTGTCTCAGGTTGCCTGGCCAGTAATTGGGGACATGATACATACGACAGGAAGGTGTTAGAGCAGTAGTTACCGGTCAAGTGAGCATTAGAGCACAGAGATATTGTCATGTCTTTCATAACCAGTAGTAAACTCAGAAATGAGTACACATGGAAAGTTATTTGATTCACCTTGTCTGTGAGCTGGGAAGACACTCATTAGTTGGGAGGAGGATAGGTTTTGCAAGACTGGATAGCAAGAGGTCGACATCCATACTTGTTCCACAAATTTATACTTCTACTGAGTTTTAGGGGACTTGGGGGGCTGGGGAAAGAGAGAGCATGGCATAAGTTACTTCTTGGGCTCAGTATGTGGGCCACCTGCAGGAGGGCGCCCCACAGAGGAGCATCTCTGAAGAGACATGCAGAGGAGGCCACAGTCTCTGTATGCAGGGGCATCCAGGCAGCAGCATCTTAGGATCCTCATCCCTGCAGGGTTTACCTTCCAGGCTGGGAGGTGTGGGTTTCCCAGGACAGGCAATGAATGTGGCTGGGCCTGAAAGCCTACCTATTATAGCTAGTTTTTAAGACACTACAGGGTGTGGAAATTGACTCTGTGCCAATGGTTTCTTGGGCAAATGGACATCTACTTGCTGTGAAGAAGTAACCAACTTGGGGCCACACAGAAACCATTTTAGACTAGTTTCCATAGCGACACTGATGTCATACTAGGGACATTTTGGACTTGTGGCTATCTGAAAGCTTAACAAAACTGAACAAAAGAGAGACTCTGAATTACATTGAGTATTACTTTTCTCCTTTTCGAAGCAAAGAAAAAATATGCCCTATAAGTTGAACACTTTCTCTTAGCACCCACAATTCTTTCTTGTTGGCTGTGGGAACTTTCACCTGCAGGTTCGACTAGAGATATGTAAAGCAAGTTGCAGTGTGACTTGTTCTCCCCATCTGCATATATTTGCGTTCCTTCTTTCTTTTACTGGCTCAAGAATAATATCTTTTATTTATAATATTTTAATGGCAAACCTTAAAATTTAAATATGCAAATTTAAGCAGATTCTAGCAAAGTCTAAATTTGAATAGCTATTTCTATCTTTGTCCTGAAAGAGAAAACCTTAGCATACTTTTATTCCCTCTCAAGTATTCTCCAAATGCCTACAGTATTGTCTCTTAGTTTATTTTGAGTTCAGTGAAATATACAAAGAGGTCTTGTTGTTGTTGTTATTGTATTTTAATGACAGCTGTTTTGGATATTATCATTTCTTGGTCCATTCCTATTCACAATTTCTGGATTGCAGGACTTTGGGTGCATGCACGTGTGCATGCGTGTGCGTGTGTATATGTCTGTGCCTGCATGTTTTACCCCCATTTGCTCTCATGGACTCCTAAGCATTTGTCAACAGAGCTCTGACTTTCTGAGTCTTTGTCTGTCATGTTAAAAAATCTATTTTAATCCCATTCTTGAATGACTGCTTGGATGCAAATAGAATCTTAGATTCGCGATCACTTAATAGCCTTCAGCAGCTTCAGTGTTTTTTACAAAGTTTTGTCCCATTGCTTCCCGCCCTCCGTTGATGCTGGTAAGAAGTCTGCTGTCAATCTAAGTGCAGCTATGTTGGAGGTAAGTTGTTTTCTCTCGGGTTCCCTGTCCACTTTTTCCTGGGTCTTCTGCTCTCTTCTTTCTGCTGGGCACTCGATGAGCTCTTGACACTTAACACATTCCATTCTCTGATCGTGGAAAATTCTCAGCTATCATCAGTTCCATTATTGCCTCACCATTATTTCCTCCACTTTCCCTTCAGGGAAAATGAGGCAGTATGATGGTAGCTCAATCTACCTTTAAACCTTTTTACATTGTTCTATCTATTTATTTCCTAAATGCTTTTTCCCCTCGTCTGAAGGCCTGTGCTGCAGTTCAGGTAGTCCTTATCCTTAGCTATCTATTTTTCAGCAGTGATGCAGTCACTGTTCAGTTCATCTATTGAGTTTTCTCTGGGACTCTGCTTCTCACTGCCACCCTTCGTAATGGTTTGATTTGTTTAATTTTATAATGCTGTCTCCCTGTTTTGTAGTCACTTACATTTTCCCCCACCACTCCTTTTTTTTTTTTTAAATACATACCACTCTGTCTTTCATCTCCTGGAGACTTTAACAACTTCTTATTTTAAAATTTCTTTCAGTGTCTCTCCTGTTGGTAGAGACGGTGGACACTCAGACACAACACTCGATTTTCCACTTGTAGGTGTGGTTTGTGAAGACACTTTCTATAAGAATTTTTTCTTCCAAGCCTGGAGCTATGAGAAGATTCTTGTACTGGGGTTGGCATACGTCTCTGAGCCCCTTCATAGCCTCATTCCAGCTGCTGCTGCTGCAGTCGGTCCTGCCTGGTCTTTTCTTTGTCACCTCCAGGTAGCTCTTGCCTTCTGCCCCCCTACCTGGGACACCTGCAAAGATGGACTTCTTCTTGCCAATACACTCCAACCTGAATCATGGAACCAATCCTGCTTGACTGTCAGCAAATTCTAATGCATATTCTTCACAGCCCCTCATTCTCCAGGTTCAGATTGGCTGCTAGGTGTGTGACCGGGCTGCCTGTCCTAACTAAAAAAATGACTTGCGGTGGTCGTGGGGGATCATATAAGGGGGCCATGTACAGTAATCAGATCCCCCTCACTGTAATCTCTGAGGAGCCCTGTGTGTCCCAAGACTCTGGCTTCCCCTTATGACCTGCTTGAAAGTCAAGTGCAGCTGTGTTGGCACTGACCCCAAGCCTCCCCGGGTACCAGGAGGCCGCACACTGCCTGGTCCCACACTATCCTCACAACCCTTGCTAGCTGCCATCCTGCTGTCACAGCCTCTATGCCAGTCCGTCTCCTTGAACCTCTTTCTGTTTTTCCCTGACCCTTTCTGCAAAGATGGACAAAGCTAATCCATGAACAACCTTCTACGATGCTGAAAAAACCTCCCTAGCATTCAACAAGGAGCAGGGAATCATGGGGTTGACGACCTTGCCTGTCCCTTCATCACAGTTTAGAATTCACAGCTTTGTCCACATAGTTCTCCTCTGCTTGACCTCAAAGCACCCAGACAGTCTCATGATCATCTCATTTGAAGGGAGAGATTTAGAACATGAGGGATTTTCCCTAGTCCTCCTCCCAGGGAAAATCCCCCCTTGCTCCTTGGCCCCTTCCCCCCAATTTACCACTGAGTCCCTTTGCTTCCCAACAAGAAAATATCAAAGTTCAGTCCAGACGGGTTGGAGACCAGGGATGTGGCCTCTCCCGCTCAGGACACAGAGCAACGCTGGGAAGGGGTCTCTAAGCAAAACCCACAGAGTCAAGGATCGTGAAGGCACGTGCAATTAAGACCTGGATGAAGGCCGCTTCCTGGGATTTGAATGGCTAAAATAAACAAACGGGAATAACGGAAGGAACTGAGGTGGTCTTGGGAAGTACTTATGGGCCCTGGTCTGGAGCTGGTTCTCCCAAGTCCCAAGGTGCTTCGAAGGACTTTAAGGTATTGCCCTGTCTTCCTCCTTAAACAAGAGAGGCTGAAGGAGAGAGGGTCATTAAGTAGGAGGTCAGGATGGTGGGTCAGGCTGCTGTGTTAAATGAGCACAGACGGCCACAAAAGGAAGAGATTTTTTTTTGAGATAGAGTTTAAGAATTAAGATAAAATGCAGCTCTGGTGGCTGCTCTGAACAGCATTGATGGGAGCCTGGAGAGGCGGTTATTTAAGCACTTGAGAGAGACTAAAGGCTTAAGTCTAATCTCAGTGCTGCGCTCGGCTTCCGACACAGCTCTGCAGAGGAGCCGGTGCCGGTAGGCATGTGGGGTTCTGTGCAGACAGGGGACCTGGGAGGGTGTGCAGGTGACCATGCCTAAGACTCCCAGTGCAGTGTGACTAACCTTGGTGGCCTGCTTGTCGGGCCATAGCTCTGCTCAGAGAAGCACCAGGAAGTTGAAAAGCAATGCAGTCTGGCGTTCCTCCCTGGACTGGCATTGGGTGAACCCTGCAGGATTTGAACTCCAGTGGCAGGAAGTAACAGCTCTGTCTGAGGAAGGATGGGATGGTGCTCCTGGAGGAGAGATGGGGAAAAGACTTTCAGGTGTCTGCGTGCTTTTATCATTTTCATTGTCGAACTTTCACAGGCTGGGCCAGAGATCGGACATAGCACATTCAATAAGCCATCCACCGTGCGCATGAAGGGCTCATAAAGTTCACAGGAAGATGCCAGTCCCTTGCCATGCCACTCTCCCCTGCACCTGCTGCAGTGTCTCTCCTACAGAAGACTGAGAAGGGGAGGCGTGACTTCTTGCTTACCCTATGACACTGCCACACAGCCTGCCCTGGGGGATGGGCTTCCCATCTTTCCAGCATGGATACGTGTCAGAAATCCATCGCAGTGGTGGGGTAGACCACCTTCCCTCATGCTCAGGGTCGATGCGAGGTAGGGTTGATATAAAGGCAGCAGCAGGGACGGATTGCCTATGTCCTCTCTGAGGCCAGTGTCCTGCTGCCTCTGCCTGGATGCTAAGATCTGAGAGCGTGGCAGCAAGTGGATGCCACCCAGGACAATGGGAAGGACCATGCCCTGACCCTCCTATCCCTCCCACGGTGGACATTGAGGGCCACATGATGTGACTGAACCGCAGGAATCTGACTCCAGACACATGCGTGCCACCCCTGGGACTGACGTGGCAGGTGAGCGTGAGTCAGAGGACACAGGACTAGCCAGGGTCTTGCTCTTCTGATTCTGCACGAGAGCGTCTAGTGGTTCTCCTGAGTCTATATCCTGCTGACTTCAGCAGTCAGCAGAGAGCCCAGTGCTGCGGGTCCATGGATGGAGTGGCTTGTCTCTTACGGAGATCATGGGTGCAGAGCCAAACGCCACTTGGAGTTTGCTTCTTAAGAGGTATGACTAAGAAAATGTGTTTTAGAACGGGCAGTGGTTAATGTAGAATACGGGCATCAAGAGAGGACTGAAGGGCCAGCCCCGATCCAAATGATGTCGACACTACCCCCTCCCCCCAGAAGAGTTTATTTCAAAGGACAGACTGAAGCTACAGCTCAGGGAGAAGGACTTGTCTGATCAGAACACAAAGGAGCAAGTGAAGGGGGAGGAAGAGAGTGGAGCACATCCTGGCCCACCAAGGCTGCTCGGAGCAGCCAATGCATGGAGGACCATGCGGTCAGCCCCACTATGGGACGAGATAACCTTCACTGACCTATCGCCCTCTGGGGGACAAGACTGGTGACACAGTGGGCTCATTGTGCCTGATGTGACCCCACCACACTGAGGGGAAACACTAAGGGCATGCCACAGAACAGCAAAGGGAACTGAGCAACAAAGTCCCTGGGGAATACCAAGACTAGACTTTGGGGCCACGGCAGGGCACCCCATCAGACTCAACCAGAAAACACACCTGAAGGTCAACAAACAGTTCTTCAACTATTCCTAGGCTGTTCTTTTTTCTTTTTTTGTCGTTTTAGTTTCTGTTGTTGTTTTGTTTTCTTGTGTTGCCTTGTTTTTATGCACACTATTAACTCTGCAAGTCTATCTAGATGTGGTAAGAAGGATAAATAATCGGGAGGAGAAGACAAAGGAACCAACAGTTCTGGGGAGGCATCAGAAGTGGGGCTGGGGGCAAGGAAGTGGGTGTTAACCAGCCCTGGGACAAGTGAAAAGCAAATCTAGAACTGATGGCGAGGAGGGTGTAGGAGGCCTGGTAGGGCTTGATCAAGGGCGATGCAACCGAGTGAAGGCTGAACACCATAGTGGGATAACAGGAAAGTAAAAGGAAATAGAGAAAAGAAGTAGGAGACAAAAGGCATTTATAAAGGTCTAAATACAGACATGAACATATATAAATATATTTATATATGATGATGGGGAAATAGATCTATGTACATAAATTTATAGGTTTAGTATTAAGGTAGCAGATGGACACTGGGCCTCTACCCTAGAACTCCCTCAGCACAAGAATACTTTGTTCTAGTGACCTGGCATTCCATGATGCTCACCTTCCTGATACGATCACTGAAGAATAAGTGGGTGCATAAGCAAATGTGGTGAAGAAAGCAAATGGTGCCCAGCTATATAAAGATATACCATCTGGAGTCTTAAAGGCTTGAAGATAAATAAGCGGCCATCCAGCTGAGAAGCAAAAGTCCACATGGAAGAAGCCAACCAGCCTGTGTGATCACAAGGATCAGGCACCAGGCATCAAAGACCCAGAACAAAAAACCATTTCATTGTGAATGAGGGGGAGTGTGGAGTGGAAACCCAAAGCTCTCTGTAGATAATTGGACATCCCCTTACAGAAGGGTATCAGGGAGCCAGTCAGGGTGTGGCATGGAACCAAAGAAACAAAGTACTTTCCTCTAGTTCTTTAATGCTCCCTCCCACCCACTATCATCATCCCAATTCTACCTTACAAATCCAGCTAGACCAGAGCATGTACATCGGTACAGATAAGGGCTAGCAACACAGGGAACCCAGGACAGATAAATCCCTCGGGACCAATAATGAAACTATTGAAATCAGGATCATAAGGGGAAGGTGGGGGGATAAGGGGGGGACATCACAATGATCTACCTATAATCCCTTCCCAGGGGGATGGACAACAGAAAAGTGGGTGAAGGAAGACAGCAGTCAGTATAAGACATGAAAAGATAATAATATTTTATAAATTATCAATGGCTCTTGAGGAAGGGAGGTGAGGAAGGAAAGGAAGGGAAAAAATGAGAAGCTGATGCCAAGGGCTCAAGTAGAAAGAAAATGTTTTGAAAATGAAGATGGCAACGAATGTACACATGTACTTGATTTGTACAATGTTCGATGGATGGATGAATCATGGTAACTGTTGTCTGAGTCCCCAGTAGAATAGTTTTAAAACAAAATATTCTGAAATATGGACTACACCCAGGCCAGAGGAAACCCAAGCACCATGAGGATGACATATGTGTGGGGAGAGGTGCGTGTGGGGGTTCCCCCACTTCTCTCCATGCTCCCCCTATATACCCAGTCCTCTGCCAGCCTCCAAAGGATGTTTTTGACTTTTTATTGCCAACTGGGTGGGGTTTGACCTTTCAGATCATTGTTTTTTAATTTCACAACTTAAAATATGTGTCACTGGTTGTTGCTCCTCTGCAGAGCTTAACCTTGGACCTGCATTTACATTTGTACGTGGACTTGGGACTTGCCGGCCTCCATAGCCAAGAGGCAGCTGTTCAAACAGAACTTAAAATCTGGAAAGGTGTGTGCCAGGGCTGTGTCCTCCTCTCACCGCACTTGGTTCATTTCCGTGCTGAGAAAACAATGTGAGGTGCTGCATGGACGGAGGCGCCGACAGCCTGGGAGCAAACGGAAGGTTCATTAACAACCTCAAGCAGGCAGATGACAGCCTTGCTGGCTGAGAGTGAGGTGACCTTGAGGCGCTCTGTGACGAAGGTTGAAGACATCATCAGCCTTCGGTATGGATTACAACTCAATATAAGGAAACAGAACCAGCAGACATCCAAAGCCATGGTGCTTTGAGTCTCCTCTTTTGCAGGAGAAGCCGGACGGCCGCTAAGCAGGCAGAAGAAGAGGGGACGTGTTTGTCTGACATGCCAAGGCTAGTGATGGCATCATGGACCCCCATGGACTCCATGGCATCATGGAGAGAGCAGGAGCAGCTCTCTCTTGGGGAATGCCCCTGGGAATCAAAGGGGTAAGTCTTTGTCCCGTGTACTGTGGACACGGCTTCAGGAGAGATCGTCCCTGGAGGACCACATGCTCAGAAAGCAGAGGGTCGGTACAAAAGAAACAGAAACAAAGAAGACTGTCAACCAGATGGGCTGGCTCAGTGACTGCAGCAATGAGCTCAAAACGGAGGGTGGAATAGATCTGTGCCTCTGTGTGTGTATATACATATGCGCATGTGTGTGCATATACACATGCATATATACATATACACATGCATACATGTACACATACACATACATATATAAGGTTACATGTCAGGAACTTCAAAATGTAATTCAAAACTAATCCATGGACTTTTTGAATATGTTTGTATGGATATATGTATATATATATATATATATATATATATCAAGACAGAAAACAAATAGCTGCCTCCTCCATCAGAGTTCTCTCAGGCTTCAGTCAGGAAGGAGACTGTTTGTAGGCAGGCATCTCCTCTTCCCTCCCAGTGGACCCTGCGGGCACAGTGAGTGGAGGCACACCCAGGACAGCCCCGGGAGCATGAGGGGAGAGTTGTGCCCACAGGGTTTCAGTGATCGCCTTTTCTGAAGTGGCTTACCACTGGGCTGCTACTTTCCAGGTGGCAGCAGGCAGCCGGGGTCTTTTTGCCATCCTCAGTGGACCTCAGAGGTCATTTTACCTGGGGCGCAAGGTGTCCTGTGACCCCCTTAAACCCTAACTGAGAGTTCAGACATGACAAAGGCAGACCTGTTTCCAGGAGGTGACACGTGGAATCTGCAAGACCCTCTCTTTCTCCTGGAAGAACCCCTCACCCACAAGAGACGGAGACAGATCCAGTCGTGGACACCAGACCAGGAGACGCAAAGCCAGCCTTTCAAGTCTCCATGACAGGTGTGGGCAATTGTGGGGGGTCCTGGGAGGAGTGGGCAGCCTGGCCAGGGTTGAGAGCCAAAGCCTTGCTCTGAACTGTCCCTTCCTAGCAGAGCTGGAGGGATAGACTCCCATGGCAGCATAGCAGCTGGTGGGATGCTGTCAGCCTGAGGACCCTTCCTGAGCTCTCTGGAGCAGGCCTTCCTGTGGTCAGTGGTCTGTCCTTTGAGGAACAGAAAGGGCTGCAGGGAAGGGCGATTGGCAGACAAATTCCAGGGAGAAGCTCTCAAGGGAGCCAAAGTGTCCAGGGACTCCCAGGCTATTTCCAGCCTCTAAAAGGAAACTATCAGCAGAAGAGGGGACGCAGCAGGATGCTGGAGAGTGGGCTGCTTCAGAGAGGAGATGTCTTGGAGATCAGACAGGGCAGGGTCAGCAGAGACCAGGGCTGAAGACCCCTCCCCCCACCCACCTGCTGTCCTGGCAGCCTTTCTGGGCCCCCTCTGAGGGTTCCTTCTGTAAAACAGCCCCTTCTTTCCTCTACCAGGAGGGAGCATGAGGGTTGTCATCTATGATTCAGAGAACAGGCAGACTGGTGTCCCTGTAAGAGGTGTCATCTGGATTTTATGGGACATTTGACAAAATGGAGGTGTTCTCAGTGCCCCAGCGAGGGGCAAGAGGGCCTGTGGGGAGGAGGAAATGCCAATAGAAAGCTTCTCTTGGAAGCCTTTCTCCCTGCAAACACTCTGGCATGCTCTGGGCCCTGTCAGGGTGTCCTCGTTTGGGCAGTGCGGGCGCCAGCCTGCTTTCCTGGGGTCCGTGGGCTGCACAGCGCTCTGAAAACCAACAGACCCGTGCGGCGAAGGCCATGCCGCCTTCGATCCGACAGTGCCCGGCTGGGTAATGGCCTCCCCAGGTAATTCAAGCTGATCTGTGGTGATGACCAGGGGGCCGGCGATGATTGTCATGTTAGTAAAAAAAATCAAAACAATCATGTTACGTCAGTTCTACCATTAAAAGACTTGCTTCTCTGCAAATTTTTGCGCTCAGTAATTAATACTCTGGGGCTCGCCGCTGCCGAGCCGGCTCTGCAGACACGGAGGTGCCACTCACCTGATAATTATTTCAGGAAACCATGCACGAACGAATGTGATTGACAAACGCAGCATTGCTGTAATTGCCTCAAGCAGAGTCGATGAGAAAGGCGAAAGAAAGAAGGCCGTTAACTAGTTCCTCTCTCCTCTATCAGACACGGAGGTCTCCGGCAGAGAGAACCCGGCTGTTGCCGCGCGGAGACTGTTGTACGCATCAAATAGCGAGATCAGAACCGGCAGGCGGCATCCGCCAGGGTCCTGCCTTGTGTCCCAGCATGAGCGGTGACCGTGACACCATGCTTCTCTGGTCTGGGGACCGGACCAGGGCGGCTTCTTTGTGAACCTGGCTGGCAAGGATGCTTCCCTGCCAAGGAAGCCTCAGTGTCGCTGTCCAGACTTCGTGACAAAGGCTCGCAGGGACACGCTGGTTCCGGTGGGGGTGCGAGGGGGGGGGGGGAGCATTCTCCGTGCCCCGGTGCGATCTGCTTGGCCGTGGATTTGTGGCTGAAGTCCTGATTCTGCGAACCCTTCCTGTGCCCCCAGTGGACCTGGGTCTCATTTCCGATCCACTTGCTGCTCTGCTTCTTGGTGGAGGGGTCCTTGGGGAAATCTGTCTATAGGTGGGGAGGGTGGAGGCAGGAAGAGCCAGGCTTCTGCTCGCTGTACTGGGCATCACCACTGGAGAACCACGGCTTGTGAGCATGCCATTGCTAAAGTTAGCGGGAGGGCTGGATGGCTTTCAGAGTACTCCCCCCCACCCCAACCCAGCTACTGCCCCCTTGTCTCTGTATTCCCATGTTTGCACAAGACTCCCAGTACACAAGAGGCTTTGGGGACGGACAAATGGATAGAAGTGGTCTTCTGCAAAGTCAAGAGGTGATGTCTGCGAGTCTGCCGCCACTCAGCCTGGGACCAGGCTCTTGGCAAAGGATGCCAGGATGGAGAGGACTTGGCAGGGGGGAGAAGGACGAGGCTGTGGGGTTAGGTCTCCCAGAAGCAGTGACACACACATACAAAGCCAACACAGCAGACTTCTTAAAGTATAAACCATGCTCAACACGACTGGGTCGATGACTCTGGGGAGCAGGGAGAAGATGCAGACACTGCGGTCAGGTGCCCCTTGGGCTTGTTGGGCTTTGGGAAGAAGACTGGGGGCAACTCAGAGTTGGGGGCCAGCTTGTCTCTTGCCAGGGTCAAAGGGCTCCCACTCCCGACTCCCATGGAGCAGGGGTGACTACAGACATCTAGAGGAAAGGCAAGAGGAACCTGTGGGTTGCCGGCAGAGAGGCATGAGCTGCAAACACACCCTTGGGTTCTTTTCCAGTTTCTCCTCGCTCAGGCACATTTCGTTGGGTGTGGCCATGGCTGCCACCGAACGCACTGTCTCGACAGATGCCTCACTCTGTGCCCTGACCATCCCGGAGCAAGCTCGGGTCTCTTGCAGCAGGGCTGTGGGCGTCTTTGTGGACACAGTGTGTGGCCTGCAGATGATTTCTCTGAGTCCTCTCTGTCCCCCCGAATCCTAGCCAAGGGCTCTGGATACTCGATGTCCGAGGTGAACATCTTGTGAGCTCTCACCTGCACCCCTGGGGGTGGCGCGCCCACCCCATTCTTCCTGCCCCCACATTGCACAGTGCCCTTAGCCTTTTGCTAGTGTCACAGGTGGGGGTCTGCCCACACTGTGTCTCCGCTGACGCTGATTGGCCACCTCCTTGAGGCTGAGCGCTACCTCCTTGCCGACAAGGTACCCCAGCCTTCTCATCAGTGAATTATTGATGTCCTTTGGCCTTTTTTTTCTGGCGGAATATGCTGCTTTTCTGACTGGTCGGGAAAAGGCGCCCGCGTGTGAAGGCTAACCCAAGGTCATGGGGAGCTCTAATGACTTTCACCCCATTGGCTCCTTGGCTCCTAATTAGAGATAATTTCGGGGGGTTGTTTGGTTTCCAACTAGCCCAGGGTCATAGACATTGGGTGCACGCGGGGGATGAGAAGTGGCCAGAAAAGAAGCCCCCTCCCTGCAGCGTCCACTGCTCATTGGAGGCTGGAGGCAGCCGGTTGGGGAGTGGGGGGAGGCTGGGAGCTGGACTTTCTCCATAATTGCATCATCTCGCCAAGCTCCCTCTGGCCTTTGTGTACACAAGGCCGGTGAGCGCCTTCTCCGCCCAGGACTTTTCTCAGAGGTTACCAAGTGACGGCCGCCTGTCTTCTGTTCTGGTCACCCCTCCCTCCCACACTTAAGTTGATGCTGTTTCCATGCAGACATTTGCCATTTCTTGCACGTTATGAACATACAAACTCAGGGGCATGTGGGCAGGGGTGGGGGGGAGTGGGGCATTGCCATGAGGGGTTCAACAGTCAACTGGGGTCTGTGGTCTCTCCTGTCAAGATGCCCCTCCTCTCCACTGCCCCTGGTAAGCATTGCCATTTCAGAGGCTAATATATATATATATATATATATATATACACACACACACATATATATATATATATATATATATATATATATTTGTTATCAGTGGCCTCATGATTTCAGCCCTTCATTCCTCTGCAACTCTCCAAAGAATACCATCTGGCCCAGCTAATTTTTACAGTTTAATTTCTGTGTGTCCCGTCACCTCTTCCTTGATATTTCTATCAGCCCCAGGCCCACAAGGGGGACAGAGACACAGGGACTCTGCTGCTGCCTGAGTCAGGACAGAGAGCCAGTGGTCACCCTGGCCTGTCCCCCATGTGAGGCACTAAGGACACACTACCTTCCCTGTGGTCCCTGCCACCCATCGTTCACATTGTTGGCATCTCCAGAAAAACCTGGGGCAGCAGCTTGACGTTGGAGAGGCCAACATCCTCAAGGGAATATGTGGTCACCGTACAAGTGAGTGAATCTTCTGGGCTGGGCAGGCAGCATGTTCCCAGGAGCACCTGACTAGGGGGCGTTGTGAGGGACATTGCCCAGTGACTGGTGTTCCCCTGTCTCCCAGGAACTACAGGACCAAGTTAGCTGAATATGTGTTGCTGTGCCCATGGTTGACCGGCCTTGACGTCAGTATCCCAGATGGTTGGCCCAAACTCACCCCACCCCCAGGTTACAATGGTGCCTAACTGACAAGGGATTTGGCCTTGGAGTGGGCACTCAGAACAGCAGGAGGCCCCGCCCTCTGTGCGTGTCCTTGATGGTCACCCTTCCTGACTGAGTGTTTTCTTGCTGGTTGCAGGGGACTCAGCATGCACCTTTGGCCCGCTCCAGGTGCCCCATACCTGCCCTGGCTCTTTCCCCAGCTGTGGGACTCCTGGCAGAAAGCTGCTCCCCTTATCTCTTGGGGACGCTGATGTCTTGCCCAAGCCGTGGGAGGGAGAGCAAGTCCATAGATACCTGGACGGGGGTCAAGGGCTCCCCATCACTTCTAGGGGTGCTGGGATCCCAAGTAATGCTGGGCTCTGAGTGCATTTAGCTATGACAGCCAATCAGGACAGGAGGCTGTGTCCTGCTCAATGCACAGCCCAGACCTGCTGCCTGCATCTCCAGCATGGACCTGTGTGGCAGGGGGAGGGGGGGGGGAGGGGAGGAAGGGAGTTGGGGGAGAGACAGGACTCGAAAGGGCAGCACAGGGACATGGGGCTCCAGGTCTGGCAGGTAGGGATTAGGGGACCAGAAGAGAGATCTGCTCTGTGAGACCTGTGTTCATCCAAGCCCCAAGGTCTGAAGCTGACTGAGTGATGTACATTTTCTCTATACTTTTTCAGGGCATTCCATGCTTCCCAGCCAGCACCCCTCACAATCTGTGCAAACACACATGCTCATATCCACATGCACACACTCACATATACCCATGCATTCTCAAGAGGACTTCCATTCTCACTTCTCTCTCTCTCTCTCTCTCTCTCTCTCTCTCTCACACACACACACACACACACACACACACACTCCAAAAACTCACCATGTTCATCCTTTCACTTACAGGAATTCACCACACACATCTACCAACACAGGCACCCCTTGTGCTCACACTCATGTGCACACCTGCAGACCTCTGGACATGTTTGTACACATAGTCACACAGCGCATGTACATTCACAGGAGCCCACCTGTGCACATGATAAATGCTCATATATGTCCACATGCACACACACGTTTCCAGCTGACCACACACATGCGTTCTCACACACGTATACAAGCATCCATGCATACCTGCACACAGACATGCTCCCCGCTGACCAATGCTGAGAGTAGATTTACTCCCCTCTTGGAGGATGCTCATTCCTGTCTCACCTTCTGATGGAAACCAGGGGGGCTGTGGTCTACACCATCTGTTGACCTTGTGCAGGAGACGGTTCCCAGAGGACACCGAGACTTCAGGGTTGGTGCTCCCTGCAGGGCTCGGGGCTAGATAGGGTGCAGGGGAGCTAGGAAGGCTGTCACATCCAGCTCAGGCAGGCACACCTTCTGTTTACTTAGGACTTGACCATCGTAGTGGACAGATTGCCAGTGTCCCAGCCCTGGTCCCTGACATGTAATCACTCTACCTGGGATAAGAAGGGTGCAAGGATCAGGTTAGGAACAGATGCATCTTTAAACACAACCTATTCAAGGTGACCCTGCCTGTGGCCTAGGGTTTATGATGGCTGGTTTGTCTGAAGCAAGTTAGTCACCATACTTTCCTTGGGATGTTAATATTTGAACCTGTTATTCATTTCCACCACCGAATGCCTCCCCATAATTTTCTCTCTGTGTGTTTGTACTGCTAAGGGTTTTGCCTTCAAATCATAGTTTTTCCTTCAACCTAGAACTTGACTCTGGGTTAGACACCAAGATAGGATTCTGAGGCTTGTGAAGAAAGCCCAACTTCAGAGTGGGCCCTGATGAGCCCACCACAAAGAAAGGCACCCGGGTTGATGCAATAATCAGAGCTCTGTGTGGGGAACTCTTCCTCTGGTCAAAAAGCCAGAGAGACCACTCAGAACCCAGCCTCTGTGACCCAGAGACCAGAAGAAATTGTTTGTGCCCGGCACCCACCACCAACTGCTCTGCTCGGAACCACGCAGAAGGCCATGGACAGAGAAGGAGAAACACCATTACTAACACAAGACACTAGTCTGATAGAGACTGACAGATGCCAAGACAGCAGCCCTGAGACACCCCTCCGTCCTGCAACAGAACGGAGCGCACCAACACCCAGACCAGCCATGGACAGATCTAATACTCTCAGAACAGAGGTGAGTGTGCCTCAGCCCCATCGCAGATCATAAAGATGAGGCTTGCTGCAAATCAAAGGGGCTGAGAGGCTGGAAGAGGCAGGGCAGAAGGCAGGGCAGAAACAGGGGACCTAGGAAGTAATGAGCTTGGTGGTTCAATGGATTATGTTCTGGGCTACTCACTGAACCATCAGTGGTTCAAAACCACCAGCCGCTTCTCAGGAGAAAGAGGGGTCAGTCTGAGAAGCTCCCAGGGGCAGGTCTACCCTGTCCGGTGGCGTCGCTATGAGTCACCATGAACTCTCCGCAGTGAGTTCAGTTTAAAGGAAGATGTGAGATGCCCAGTATCATCACACCCAGGGAATTGCAACCAATGTCATGGAATGAAGCATGCATGCAGTTTTAAACAGTTGTCTCGGCACGCACTTTTAGATATATATTCTTTAATGGAAATTGAATTCGCTCTGTAAACTAACCCCCACAACAATCCAATTGAACACAAAGCGTGAGCAGCGGCTGTGATGCTGCTAAGTTCACGAGACCTTGCTTTACGTCTGTGCCTCTTAACTGCGTCCCTAGTCCTCTCGCCTGCGAAGTCAAGACGTGCTCTCTGAATGAGCTCACCGGGGACCAGCGGTGAGGGCAGCCTGGCTGCCCCTGTGATGCCATCCTGTTCTGCATAGTCCTGGACAAATCCACGGAGGCCCGAGAGTAGGGTTCTAAAGCAAGAGCAACTTCTGGGTCAACCAGAAGGACTGAAATACGTGGGTCCCTGTCAAAGGGACGACTTCCTCCCCTTGTGGGAGACTTGCCTGGGGACAGAAGATGGCTCCTGGATCCCAAGTCCCCAAGACCCAGGGTCTTGTGAGAGTTCCTGCAGCGGAACCCAGCACCCTGATGCAGAGACTAGGATAGTCCCTTTTGGAAGTTGAACAAAGTGAGTTCCTTTCTGCTCCCAAAGGGGTTGACAGGTATGGATCCCAGTCAGTGGTGGTTGTGCCAGCCACCCACCCTGGACCCCTAGCTATACCCCCGCCATTCAGTCCCCTCTGACACATGACGGCCCTTTCTCGGTAGGACACCGTCGTCTCTATTTCTTCACTGCTCTAGCTTGCTTTCAGCCTGGGGCTTGACCTCACGCAGAACAGAATCAGGTCAACCCAAGATGTGTGTGTGTGCACACGCACGCATAACACACACACACACACACACACACACACACACATCGCTGCCTCAACCTGGGAGCAGGTGAGCTTGAGAAGACCCTGGGCCTCCCCGGTTGTCACACAAGTTTATTGTTCAATAAAACACGTTCATGGATGCCTCTCTTCACTGCTGGCAAGGGGGTTCCTGGATTATCTGCTCACAGAGGTAGACATGTCAACAATGGACCAGCAGACATGGCTCAGTGGGGGTTAACCCCTTGGTAGGGAGGCCTGGCCACTGAGACGCCGTCTCACCTTGGTCCTGCCCCAGTCTGCCGGGGCTCTGGGGGACAGCTCCGGATATAACCCCCCCAAGGGCGCCACTTGGCAAGGTGCTGTAAACCCCCTCCAACTGAGAGCAACAGAACACCGCCCCTTCTTTTGTCTGACCCGCCCCGCTTTTTGTCCCCGCACTTGCCCTCTGTGCCTCGGCCTCTGAGGCGGTGAGGAGCAGGGACTCGGTGAGGCAGCTGAGGGAGGAGTCCTTTAATTGTCTGAGCCCTCCGTGCTGCAGCATATCAAACGGACGAGGGGGATAAAACAGGAGGCTCAATAATTAATTTCCCTGTTTCTCACCGGTGGAGCTGCGCCAGCCCAGCTCCACATCCCAGGCGAAGGCGGGATTCTGAAGTTTCACTCATTAGCTTCGTGTTGTATGAAAGTACTTGTGTTTTCAAAAGGCGAGGTGACAAGAATGAAAAATCTGCGCTATTAAAAATATCCCGGTGTCAGGGACTTTTTGTGTGAGAACAAAAACCCTCGATTCCCTCAGATAAATAATGAAACAGATGGTTGTTGAGGGTGAGAGGTCAGTCCTTCCCTGTTGACTGAGACACAAGGTCGACTTAAAAGGTGGTTGCTAGTGACTCAGGAAGGTGTGCCTTAGGCCGCCGGGCTCTGCTTCCCGAGGAGATTGGGTAAGGGCACCCTGAAATTCCATCCCCACCCTGGCTGGACACCCTGGCTGGGAAGTGGCTGGCCAGCTGCCGGTTGATGGGGAACCATGGTGATTAATTAAACCTGCTTTCCTCTCAGTGTCCATGGGGGGATGGGCTCATATGACAATTTCATTCATTCCACACGGACATTCAAATCGGTAGAAAGGGTCCATCCACACATCTGCACACACAGCCCCTCACACCTCCCCCTGCAGTCTCCCCATCCCGTCGTCCTGGGGCCCCAAAGTCCAAAGGTCCTTTTTCTCTGCCAGGCAGCAGCCCAGCCCAGCACGCTTGGACTCTCAGCCCAGGATGCCAAGCCGGCAGTGTCGTTCTTCAGCGCAAATTGTTCAATCATTCCGACATGCAAACATTTCCAGGTAATTTCGACAAATCCCCATTGTGATCTAATTTCTTATTAAGCAGAATAAAGCCGTGTGGTGGTGCAATTAATCAGTTTGGGGCTCCGCTGAGAAGCCTTTGCAGCAGTGGCATCCCTTCCAGTCGTGGCTTTTTGTTTTGTTTTGTTTGGGATTTAAAGGAATATTAGAGTACGGCTCTCTGGGGTGCCCCTGTGCCCAATGCCAACCTTTGCCTGCACCCCATCGGCCGGACCCTCACCCAAGGCCGGGGAAGGTAGGCATGGGGTGGGGCAGGGGGTGCACGTGGCCACGGAGATAATGGCAGAGTAATTACCTTTGTTTTTTTTTTGTCTCTGCTTTTACCAAAGTCCCTGCGAACCTCAAAGAACCGAGTCTCCCTGTGAAGCACCGGGTCCACTCTAAACTCAAGGCCCAGAATCAGTCCTGTTGATGTGGGGCATTAGTACTCCTTTTCAAATTTGTATTTTGTAACTCTTCTGCCTGG
>PVJH01011109.1:0-70469 GCA_004026705.1 Nesogale talazaci | reverse complement strand
GGGCCAAGGTCTAATGCTGTTTTGAGATTCTGGAATTAAATGAAAATACTTATTTCAGAAATGCATTTAATGCTTTTTTTTCCCTTGTGACAGTTACGCAAATCAGCTTGAATTTCATATGTCCCTGAGTTATTTTTATCATAAAGCCACAAATGTATTATAACAAGGCAAATTGTAATATATATAATCCTGAACTCATGACCATGTCTCGATTTATTCTTTCTCGGATTGAAGACTACTGAAATGCAGTGTGACAACAAAAATACAGACGCCTCATTTATTTCAGTAGAAAATCATTCATTTGCCAGGGAGTTATATGTTCTTTTAAAGACATCTTTTGACTATTGTGATTCTTACCTGGTTGTAAAGTGGGCAAGCCAAGAATACAATAAGGAGTGCCCTAACTGTCTCAAGTTTTCCATCTTCCTTCCTTATATCATAGGCATGTTGGCTATATTTTTTAAAAATGCATTCATGGGCTGAGCCCCGATGGTGTAGTGGTTGTGCGCGGGACTGCGGCCCACTGGGATGGAGGTTCAATTCCCGCTCACAGGAGCAAAGGCTGGACCTCCTACTCCCACCACCAGGGCAGTGATGCCTAAAAAAAATAAATAAATAAATAAATAAATAAAAATAAAAATGCATTCATGGATGCTGTAGGAACCCCAAGCCTATGATGAAGAAGAGTATTCGCTCCAGGGCGTGGAGTGAACTTAGACCTTCATTCAGAGAGAGTGGCTTCCTCAGACTCGATGGAGTCATCTTCTCACACACTTCTGCAGATGTCTGCCCCTGGAAAATTTTTTTTTAAACCAGTTATGCGCAATAAAATGCTTAATTAGCTTGAATTGTATAGATTTTTTTAAGAAATTATTTCAGTGAAAGTATATTTAATTTCTGTTTTAAGTCACTTGTACTTCAAAAGCTTTGAGGCTCTAGTAGGAAATTATGATATCATTCGCTAACTTATTTTCTTTTTAGTTTTAAAATACATTTTCCCACATTAGAATTCTTACAGGCATGAATAGGGAACCATAGATCTTCTTTCCCCCCACCCCTCTTTAAGATACATTAAGAAGGATGGCAATAGTTCTGAACTAAATATTAGTCATTATTTGCCTCGGGTGCACATGAGTTTTAAGTAGCCCTGGGGGCGTGGTGGGTCTGCGTCAGGCTGCTAACCTTAATGCGGTCGGCAGTTTGAAACCAACAGCCGCTCAGCAGCGCAAAGATACGGCTTTCTACCCCCCTCAAGAAGGACAGTCTGGGAAATCCACAGGGGCATTAGTTCCACCCTGTTCTAGGGGGTCATTGAGTCAGCATCAAGGAGTTTGGTTTGGGTTTTGTATAGGTTTGCATCTTGTTAAGATCAATTACTGTGTGGCTCTGTTGATGGTCCAGAATGAAACATGGAGTTGCTTTTAATGATATTTGCATGGGAAAGGGAAGATTTGCCCGTTACTCAGAAGGCATTCTGAGTGGAATGGAAGATTAGTAGCAACCAAATAATTATATGCCTCAGAGTTGTGTTTTTAATAGGAACCAGAATTGCTGCTATCTTGGATAGGCTGCTGTCTAGATGCAATAGCAGAAGCTGCAGACCGGCTGGAATGATGTCCATTGAGAGCGAGCGGTGACTTGGGTCGAGGCGGTAAACATCAAGGTACTAGGAAGGGGTGAGGCCTGGATAAGTTGTCCAAACAAAAGACATGCCAAAGTGTCGATTGGGAAATATCAAAGAACTTTAAGACTGGTTTGGGGACTGGAAGAGTGGGACTAGGAGGAGATTTTGGAAAGAACAGACAGGTGGCCAGGAGCTCAGTGGAGACATCAGAGGGACTCTGCAGAGCAGTTGAATTAGGCAACCCAGAGGTACAGGATGCAGGCTCCGGGCCAGGAGCAAGGGAGAATGAATGAAATGGGAAACTGGGCTCCTGGTTCACAGACCAACCCCATTACGGAGCCCAGGCCTGCTCAGCAGCACTCCAGGGTCATGATAACGAATCTGCGGGAGCTGTATGTTTCTCTCAGCCATGGCTCACTGCACAGGGACAGGCATGTTTGAGGAGTTTATCCAAGTTTGGGGTTTTGCCAAGAGACTGGCTACATAAAGAAAGCATGGTTACAGTGATAGTGTGAAATTTAAACATGGGAAGCAAGAAAGTCACTGCATGGCAACTGGTTGAAGCAAAGAAGTCAGGGCATGAGGGAATCTGGATTATGCAGAGGCCCTCATGCTCATCTGCTCGATGAAAGGTTATAAGCTGGAGTCCGCCCAGAGGTACTGCGGAAGAAAGACCTGACAATCTGCTTCTATAAAGTAAGCCATTGAGGGCGTAGTGGTTGTGTGTGGGACTGCAGCCCACTGGGTTGGAGATTCAAATGCAGCAGCAAGGCTAGGCCTCCTCCTCCCACCACCAGAGGGCAGTGGTGCCCCCAAAACAAATTAAAAAAAGCCATTGAAAACCCTATGGAGCAGTGATGCCCAATAACAAACAAACCACCCCCCACAAAAGAAAACCCTATGGAGAGCTATTGTGTTCTAATACCTGTGGGGAAACCATGAGGCATATAGTCTGTTGATAACTGGTTAAAGGAAAGGGAGGGGTTATGAAAATAGGATAATAAGTGGATATTTGGTATATTTAGAATCGGGATTGAAAATGGAGTATTTGGAAAGTGCTATGCATAAAAATGAGATCCAGAGAAACTCATTAGTGACAAGTATGAACAAGGAAGTGACCACCTGAGGGACAAGAGAGTTCAGGCAACTCCTGAGACCTCCAGTTGGGAAGCTCATCTCTGGACATTGACATCCACCAGGATTGCTTATGATAGAAATGAGTACTCTGCTTTTCCGGGCTGTATCTGTGTAAATTTACTTCACATCATCTTGAGCTAGAGTGATTTTCATCATTTGGGACTGTCAGTTAAAACAGGAGCAAGCATAATTTTCATATTCAGCGCCGTGTGTCCTGAAAGTTCTGGTTCATTTCTAATGTTCTTGAGAGGCATTAGGACCGCTGCAGGTAATTTTCTGGCATTTGGGAAGTTCGTTTTGTGGTTCAGCTCATTTGAATACAGGTCTCTCCCCCCCCAAGTTCACTGCAGCAGTAGACCCAGCAGCCCAAAGAGGGAGCCAATCAGTGACCATCATGAAAGGGCAAACTGCACATGTTAAAGAGTAGCCGCCCACCAATGTGACTATGTAGCTATTCCTGGAGAGGACATCACCCTGAGTGAAATTGTTGGTGACATTATAAGAAGTCAGGAAAAGCTTTATTATACACAGAACAACAACATGCGATGGTTACTAGAGCTAGAAGATGGATGAGGCTTTCTGCCCCCATGAACATTGACAGTCACAACCCTAGAGGGCAGACCGGCTCTGCCCTTGGACTAGCAGTCCACTCGACAATGAGTGGGGGCTGGGAAGGGTAAGGAGGGGAACAGGCCACACAGCAAGGAGGGCCGGCACACATGACTGGGAAGAAGAGTAAAGCCTGCTACGACATGATTCTGGAGCAGCTGAAGTGGAGACATAGGTAGGTCTGTATGCCGAACTGCTGTGGGATGGCATATGGGAATAGACCCATGAGCATGTATAGAATCCGCAAAGGGTACTTCTACATAGGTAATCGTGTCTAAATACCCCAGTATACAAAAGGGCTTCCAAAAGTTCATGGAGAAACCCCATTCTAACTCCTTTTTCCAACAATGTTTTTGGAGCTCTTCTATAGTGGAGCACACAGTGAGCCAAGGGAGGCAAACTTATTAACCAAAACCAAGTCATGGCAGGGACCGAGTGGCAGGGCTTCAGGGCTTAGGACCACAGTTAGGTTCAGGATACTGTGGGAGACAACCGGGAAGAGAGTGTATTTGGACAAACTCAACCTTCATGCTTTAAGGAGGCTGGGAGGCCGAGGCTTGTGTAGAGGAAACCTTCACGTTAGTGGGTTGGAGATGTGTCCCACTCACATTCTTCTCAGTAAAAGTTGTAACCCAAGATGTGCCCCCTCCCCCCATAATAATTTCAGGTGCTGTTTGCCTACACATGGCACATAGTCACTGACTACACTTGGCAGTCAACTGCTTGATACTTAACTGAAGGTTGTCAGCCATCCAAAGTAATCATACCTTTAACCTGCCCCACCCTAAGTAGAGCCCACTCCCTTCTGATAAGGATGAAGTATTGTTGCGCTGAAGGAGGGTTCAAAGACACCTAACATCAAGACAACAACAAGGTTAGGCTGCCATCTTGACTCTAGAGCCCACCCATCTTGTTGGGTATATGCCTTCCTGTCAGGTGTGCCCCTAGCACTTCTGCTTCCTATTGTGTGTATTCCCTCAGCTCGTCCCCCTCCTGTTACATGTATCCCTATTGTACAATCCCTTCCTTTTAGGTATGTCCTCTCCATGGCCTGTGTTCCCCAGGTGATATAAACTCATGAGATTACATTATTCTCTCTTCTCTGACCTGGTTTCTGAAGTCATGACTGAGAGGTGAGCCCTTGAATTCTGTATTTTGTCTCATTTCTCTTTACCCTTCAATTATACAACTGCCCCTTGAACCCATTTGCCTGGTCACCCACAGGGGACATTTAGGCCAAAGGCATATCATAGTCCCCAAAGATAATGTTCCACCTTCTACCTTGGTGTGTAGCACAAGGTCTTAAAACTTGCAAGTGGCCATCAAAGACACAGTTATTAGTCTTTTCCTGAGGGGGGAGCAAAGAAGAATGAAGAATAACAAAAGATTCAAGTAAACATTCCCAGTGGACTGAGCTACATGAACCACAACTTCCATTAGCCTAAAACCAAAAGAACTAGATAGTGCCCAGCTGTTACTACAACCACTTTCATCAGGAATTAGAAGGCCCTGAAAAGAATGGTAGAAAAATTACAACCATTTCCAAAATCCGAATAAAAATCAGACTTAACTATCTGGTAGAGCTTGGTGGAAATCCCCTGGATAATGATCCTCAGCCACCCTTCCAACTTGACCTACTAGAGATTTAGCCAGACGCTAGGCCTCTCAAGTGAACGCCACCACCCAGAGGAACATGCTCCCCAGAACAACCAGGCCCAGAGACCCAAAGAAGGGCATTTGCCCAAGAGCTAAACTTAGAATGCAGGAAGGAACTGAAAAGACGGCCAAATGGACCAGGAAAGCCAAAGAAGGTTGTTAGTACATTGAGGGGATTGTAACTAATGTCTGGAAATAAAAAAATGTAAACTTTTGAGTGAGGAACCAAGTTTCTCAGTAAACTGACCAAACCACAATAAAATGCTCATCAACAACTCCAAAGGGAGCTAGAGAGGATCCCCTTTGGCTTTGAACCACATGGAAAGCCTTGGAGTGATAGGGGAGTTTGAAAGATTTCCCATTCTGATACCTGCTTGTGCCTTTACAACAGGTATAAAAGACACATTTTACCAGTAATGAATGCAGATGCTTTATATTGCATGCATGTTATGAAACATCCAAAGAAGAAAGTATTTCTTTTTCTAAAGTGGATTCATTTTAAAGAATTATACTATGCTTATTTTTACCTTCTAGTTTTGAGAGAGATGGTTGGGACTTAAAACTGAACATTTTAAAGACAACTTCCTTCCCAAGGAGATCTTCCTGCATAGCAATTGAGCGCCATTCAAGAGCTTTATTGCAGGATTGACCAGTAGTGCAAGCGATTGGAAAGTATTCGCCAGCTCAAATGAACCACCAGCTAAACTTTTAAGATCAAATTGGTAATAGAAATGAATGCCAATCCAATCCAAGGTAATCAAGTTGCCCAAAGAACTAGCCTAGTCATTGTGGAGTCAGGAAAACAGATCATTTCTAGAAAAGTCTACAGAATAGTCATGGGATGATAGTGTTTTCTAACACTTTTCCCATCACACCCATCCCTCTTGCTATGGTGACAGTTCTGACTCATAACCACCCTACACACAAGTAGAAAATTGTATTTGTTAATTTTTTTTTTAGTATTTGTTAATTTTTTTGTTTTTTAGTGGTGGTGGGAGTAGGAGTAGGAGGCCCCGCCTTTGCTTCTATGGAGCTGCTGCTGGAATTGAACCTCCATCCCAGTGGGCCACAGTCCCACACATAACCACTACGGCACTGGGGTTCAGCCCTTGTTAATTTTTTTTAAGTAAATATAAATTTTAAAAATGAATATTATATTTATAAGGCAGAGTGTGAGGGCAATGGATGAAGAGGCTCCTGGTCAACTACCCTGAAAGTTGAAGGACTTGGTATCTGGTCACAAATTAAACCCATGTAAGCAAGTTTACCACAAATAAAATACTTTAAGATTGCTTAAAAGATAAGGCTCCAAGTCTTACCTAAGGTAACTTTGAAAGGGCTGCCAAACCAAAAAAGTCTTCTTGGAGAAGATGGGTGAGCCCTAAACTTCACTGCCACACACTAATATGTTTGAGAAGTATGAGTGTAAGGTCCTGTGCAGGAAACTGACCAATCTTCTGCTGCACAAGGCCTCCGTAGTGTGTTGAAGAGCAAAGTTGGTACTTGAGGACTCAGGTAGGCCTGACCAGGTATGCCATGTACTTTCCATTCCCTTATGTATGTGAAAGTTGGACATTGGCTAAGAAAGGCTGAGAAAGGGTAATGCCTTGTTCATGCCATCAGGCAATGGCAAAGCACCTGGGCAGTACCATGGACTACCCAAAGACCAAACTGCTTGGTTTGGGAAGGATAGCCAGAATGCTTGCTTGACAGAAGGGAGGATGGTGAGAATTTGTTACCCATACTCTGGATAATTTTTTTTCCCAATGATTTTTTTAGGGGCTCTTAAAGCTCTTATAACACTCAATACATCATTTGTATTACGCATATTTGTACACATGTTGCCATATTCATTTCCTAATATTTTCTACTTGAGCCCCTGGTGTAAGCTCCTCTTCCCCCCCTCCCTTTTTAATGAATCATTTTATTGGGGGCTCATACAACTCCCATCACGATCCATACATACATCAATTGTACGGCCATATTTGCACACTTGTTGCCATCATCACTCTCAAAACATCCTCCCTCCACTTAGGCCCCCAGTACCAGCTCCCCATATTTCCCTTTCCTCTCCCCTCCCCCTCCCCCACAAACCCTTAATAATTTATAAATTGTTATTACTTTTTCATATCGTATACTGTCTAATGTGTCCCTTCACTCACTTCCCTGTTGTCTGTGCCCCAGAGAGGAGGTTATATGTAGATTCCTGAAATTTATTCCCCTTTCTATTCCACCATCCCTCCACCCTCCCAGTATCACCACTCCCACCACTAGTCCTGAGGGAACATCTATCCTAAATTCCCCATGTTTCCCACTCCAGTGTACACCCACTGTTCTAGATGGATTTGTCTGGTAGAATTGGGATCATGATAGTGGGTGGGAGAAGCATTTGAGAATTCGAGGAAAGTTACATATTTCATTGTTTCTACACTGTACCTAAACTGGCTCATCTCCCTGCGACCCATCTGTAAGAGGAAGTCACTTCAACTATTGATGGGCTTTGGGTCTCCAATCTGTACCCCCCCTCATCCACAATGGTATAATTTTTAGTTCTTTGATGCCTGACATTGAATTCCTTCAACGCCTCGTGGTCACACTGGCTGGTGTGCTTCTTCCACGTGGGCTTTGTTGCTTCTGAGCTAGATGGCCACTTGTTTACTCAAGCCTTTAAGACCCCAGATGGTAACTGTATCTTTTGATAGCCAGGCACCATCAGCTTTCTTCACCAAAGGTTGGAAAGGGACAAAATGCTCCATCAAGTCCAGTTCCTCTCAACGAGATGGGCTGACACCGGCGGTGCAGCGATGCATACCAGCGATGGGGAGGATGGTGCAGGGCTGGGCAGTGTCTCCTTTGGGAGGGAATTGTTTCCTGTCCCATTGATGTGTCACAATACAGATAAAGAGTTTCTGGTATCATGCCCTCAGTCATACCCTAAGTCCCATAACATTATCCAGTTCAGAATGAAATCTTAATCTAGACTCGATTGAAGGAAAAAAGTATTAAAATGATAGTATGGCAACAAAACTAAATGAAAACATTTTATCTCTGGATTTGGTGAAATGGAATACAAATAGGCCAGTTCAGTTTTTAACAGAAAAAGTCAATGAGTTACTGAAATCCCCTTGGATTTTCATGTTCTTTTTGTAAGAATATATACATGTATTTTTAACATATACATATTTCAAAAGACCAAGTGAGTGCTGAAATATTAAGATCCATTTTAAGCATATATTTTATATGAATCTTATAATCAAACTCACAGCCCTCGAGTCAATGCTGACGCTTTGCAAGCCCCCTGTGGGTTTCTGAGACTCTTAACTATTTACGGTAGCAGGAAGCCCACTCTTTGTCATGAATCTTAAACATGTCGTGTTTTTGAAAAAAAGATCCGTGCATATTCTTTCTTTGGCATTGCCGTGTAGCAAGGAACGAACAGGTTTCCCACGATCTGCATAGAGCACACAAAGACCAAACTGGCCACATACTCTAACAACAGAGACATTTCCTCATTGTCTGGTGGGACTACATGAAGGCAAAGCACTCTGAGGACTAGAAGACTGTTAAGGAGCCAAAGGAGTCCTGGTGGTATAGTGGTTACATCTTAGGCTGCAATCCACATGGCCAGCAGTTCAAAACCACTAGCACTTCCTGGAGAGAAAGACTGGTGTTAGTACAGACTAGAAAAACAAATTCACGGACACTCATATGTACAAGAAAGAGCTTTCTATACAAGAGCAGTGGAATATTAAGAAAAATCCCAGTCCAGTCCAAACCAAGTCCATAAGTCTGATATTAACTCATATGTCCAATACCAGTCTATAACTTCCTCTTCAGACTCATGAAACACATGCAATAATGCCAAATGCAAGGCGATCACCGGCCAGTGGGTGGAACATCTTGAGGATTCAGTGGTGGTAGAGGCATCTCAGCGCTGGCAGGGGTCTCCACGTGCCTCCTTCAGCTCCAGAGCTCTAGTCTAGCTCCACATGTTTTGTCTGTGGGAATGTCTCACAGGGAATGAACGCCCATCTCCAGTGAGCTATTTATCTCCCTAGCACCTCCAAATGAGACCATCGAGCTGCGACCTGATTGACAGGCTAAGCTCCACCCCTTCCCTCTGAATACTCAATGGACAACAGATAAACTACTACAACTGGGCTCTCTACTCCCGTGAACCGTCTCAGAAGCCCACAGGGGGTCGCTACAAGTCAGCATGGGATCTAGGGCAGTGAGGGGACTATCCGTGTGCCTTCATCGCTCCCGCCTCACGGCTGGGCTTGACACACGAGCAAGGAAACGTAGAGAACCTCCATGCCATAGCTGTTTGCAATGGCTAAACCAGTAGTCCAGTCTAAGCACACAGTAACAGAATGAATCAAGGTGCCATGGCATGTGGACCTAAGGAAGCAAGATTTGCTTGGTACAAATTCGCGAGCCAATGCTTTGTACTGACTGTAGAGATACACATCGAGAGGGAAAACAGACTACTTGCCAAAAAAGGGCCAGTACATTATTATAGGAATGCAGAATTTAGACCCTGTAGAGCACTGCTAGGACATAGAAGTTCATAGAAGAATGTCTTTACGTTTTTATTCCATCTGTCCATGAACTTTGTTGGAAGCCCCCATGGGAGTATATCACATGTGCATTGTATAACCTGGTGGTGATTCCAGCTCACAGAGACCCCGGGTGGCAGTTCAGAAGCTGTCCCAGAGACCTTTCTTACCACCATCGGCCTTTCACTTGCCAGTCCAGCCCTTCACTATGGCAACTGCAGAGCTCCTTGGGGGGGGGGGCAGGGGGGAACAGTAGACATGGATTGAGTTATATCTGTAGAATTTTGCTTCTTGAACTGAATGATAAATGTTTCATGACATCATTCTTAATCCTGGCTTCGTTCCATATCCAGGGGAGTGGAGTTTACCAGGATGGGAGTCTACGGTGGTCATTGGAGGATTCTGCTTACCCGAGGACTCTTATTTAAGACAGCCTTGAGGTGTGGACAGGGAGAGTCTGGGGTCTTGGGAAAGCACAGAAGGGAGGGGTGGGTCATGAGTATCAAGTCTTCCCTGGATAACATATTTGGCTGTGGTTCCTTATGTATTACACATAGAACTGACGGAAAGAAAATAGACGGGAAAGTGAATTATTTTGTCCTCAAAACCTGATCAGCTGTGACCATATAAAACCTTAAAGTCATCCCCAGGACCCTGTACATTTTCAGGAGTGGGATTATTCTGTAACTCACTATGATTATTATTCTTTAACTTACTACCAGAACCAGAAAACTTTTGAGAGAGAAAGCGTTGCTCACAGAAACAACTGATGTAGGCAAACTGCTGAGGGTGCTCCCTTCCTCACCCTGAGCAGACTGGGAAAGTTCTGAGGCCTCCCTGACAAGCAGGAGGGACAAGGGCCCGGGAAGAACCTTGCCAGGGCAAAGAAAAGGAATTCTTCCCAGAGAGCAGAATGGAGCTGTCCTGTGGATCAACCAAAGGACTCACTACTGACCAGGGAACTGAGACCTTGAGAGGCCTGGAGGTTGTAATGTCTTGTAAGCAATGAAGGGTATGTCAGCTCCACGTCAGCGCTATGGTTGTTCTGTTCTTGTGCCCTAGACTGTGTCGGGATAGACTGTTTTACCATTCATAGTTCACTGGACAATGAGGATGTTCATTTGTTTCCGAGGAAAAGAACTAGAAGGATCCTGGGTTTGAGCTGACAGCTGTAAGAGGAGGGAGTTGGTGGGTGGGTCTCCCTGGGAGAGAGGTTGGTTTACATCTCTTTATGTGGAAAGAAGCGTGCTGAGATCAATTCGAAGGCGGTCTGTGGGGGTCTTGCTAATTGCTCCCTCCTTTATATACAGGAGAACTCTGACATCCTCGTGGTTGCGCTGAGAACCTCAAGTTTGAAACCA
Source organism: Nesogale talazaci (assembly GCA_004026705.1). Taxonomy (NCBI): domain Eukaryota; kingdom Metazoa; phylum Chordata; class Mammalia; order Afrosoricida; family Tenrecidae; genus Nesogale; species Nesogale talazaci. The sequence continues at coordinate 59,523 of PVJH01011109.1, read as the reverse complement.
ACAGTCGCTCCTCTTGAGAAGGTTGGAGCGTTCTGCTCCCATCAAGAGTTAGCCTCAGAAACTCACAGGGGCATTTCTACCCTTTCCCGTCATCGGTCACCATGAGTTGCCATGGACTTGAAGGTAGTGAGTTTTCCTACAGATGCATTTTCAGCTGCTGCTCTCCCCTTCCAGGATAAAGATGACACTTCCCTCCGTCAGCTGGAAGGCTATGTGACTAGATTCGGGTTAATAGGATAAGGAAACATGTATAGCTAATTTCGAATAACTCCCTGTGTTAATCCAGTAGACTAGAGAAACAAATTCATAAGCACACATATGTATATAAGAAAGTTTTGGCCTGAGCCCCGGTGGCGTAAGTGGTTGAGTGCGGGACTGTGGGCTTGGTGGTTCAAATCCAGTGGCGGTTCTCAGGAGCAGCACTGGGTAGCTCCCATGACCACTAGAGGGCAGTGATGCCCCCCCCAAAAAAAGAAAGAGTTTTATATACAAGAGCAACTGTACATTAAGAAAACATCCCAACCCAGTACAGTCCAAGGTCATACGTCTGACATTAGCCCATATGTCTGATACCAATCTATAAAGTCCTCTTCAGACTCAAAATGCATGCAATGACGTCAAATGCAGGGCAATCACAGGCCAGTGGGTAGAAAGTCTTTGGATATAGTGGCGTTGTAAGCATCTCAGCGCTGGCAGGCGTCGTCGCTACGTGACTTTTCCCATTTCAGAGGTCTCGTTCCATCAGGGTAGATCCATGTGACTTCTCCTCCAGGATGTCTCAGTGAATGTCAGCCTTGGGTCTTGTCGGCAGAGCATCTCCAAGGGCCTGAGTAGTGAGTCTCTCACCTCCAAGGGAGAAATCCAGAATTCTCAGGAGAAGGCCATGCCCACACAGAGGACACACTGGCAATCTCCAGATTGACAGGCTAGACTCCACCCCTACATTCTTAATCCTCAAACTGACATCAGCTTAAATGACTGCCACACTTCTCTAGTGAACAGAATCTGCCTGGTCCCTGTCTTGTTTTTCTCTTTCTGTAACCTGCTACCTGAAACATCCCGCTGCCTGAACCACTGATATCAGTCAACCTTGTTCTTCACACCTTGAGACCCCACTCCAGCTTAAGCCATCCATCCGGACTTTGACATGAGAGAGAAATAAATAAAATAAACACCCATCTTGTTTAATGCTTTTGCTTGTTTGATTGGGTTCCCCTTGTGTCAAGCCAGGTTGACTAAAGCAGTCAATCCAGTGACATTCATTTACAGTAGAACCCTGTACCTCGACAGTAACCCATTGTGGTGGTCATGTGCTTATGTTAATTTCATGATTGAGATGTAGGGGTGGAGTCTGGCTTGTTAATCTGGAGATAGCCATTGGGTAGCCAATGAGCCCTCTGTGTGGGCATGGCTTTCTCCTGAGACTTCTGGGAAATCTTGTGATATTTCTCTAATGGAGATGAGAAGCTATCTTCCCAATTGTTGGGAGTTAGTCTCAGAGACAATGAACTACGGACAAGACAAGATGGCAGCGTCCCAGGAGCTGAAGGAGCCAGAGGAGAAGCCACACAGCTTTACCCTGATAGAACCAGACCTCTGAAGCTGGAGAAGCCATGTGGAAGCCCCTGCCAGTGATGAGTTGCTTCTACCACTACTGGATGCTGTTGATGGACCCTGAGCCCTGGAAGCGAAGAGCCATGGGGAGACCCCTGCCGACGGCAGGATTCTGCACCCACTGACCTGTGACTTCGTGAGTTGGAAGGAGACTTTATAGACTGATATCAGGCATATAGACTAATATTGGACTTATGACTTTGAAGTGGACTGGATTGGGATGCTTTCTTAATGTCCTATTCCTCTTGTATATAAACCGTACCCTTATATCCATATGCATGTCTATGAGTTTGTTTCTCTAGTCTAGCTGGACTGACATACCCATTCTAGAAGGAGGGCCCAAAAGCGATTCGGTCCAAGCTTTGAATCCATTTTTCCCATAAGAAATAGCTGAAAACGGAGTAATCCATTCTTGACCACCAAGTTTTTGCCCTAGCCTTGCCTTAGTATACAAAACATTACACTGAAATTTCAAAGTAAAGTTCAGAGTTAAATAATACCATGTAAATAAGAAACAAAACATTAAAAAAGGTTTTAAACAACTATAGTATGGCCCATCCTCGAGATTGATGAGGATCTGAATCTGTGGACACAGGAGTGAAGAGGGGGTATGGAGAGAAAGAGTCACTGTTTGGAAGAGGAATCCCCTTCCATAAAATCAAAAACAAAAACTGCTTTGCAAGAGTTTCTTCCCTTCTTTGCCTTTTTTTTCCACTCGGGACTGGCTGGCTTTCTCTTTTTAAAAAAAACAAAAACCTGTTTAATGTGTTCTGCTGTTGGCATTTCCCTAATTGTTTTCTAAAAGGGTTGACTAATTTATCACCAACAATACCAATAACATGGTTAACCAGTTCCTTATCATGAGATTCTTTTTTTAAAAAAACTTCCTTTTAGTAGTTTATTTTAAAAAATTTTTTTCTTCAAAAAACCCTTAGAACCCATATTTTATCTGAAAACCGAACAAAAAGCCACAAAAACTAAAAAAAAAAAAAAAATTACACCGAAAAGCTTGCTTGGAGCAGATCCGCAAAGGGTTTAAACAATGCCTTCTAACAATGCCAATTAACGCCATGTGACTGAAACACAAGCTGCTTTTGTTGAAAAAAGTCACGTGCATTGGGTTGGATTCTAATGTTTTGTTCTGACTCTGATGCAAAATTTTCTTGACATTTCGTGTCGAAATCCGATTATGTCGAGTATGCGGTCAAGTACTGGGGTTCTACGGAATATAGAAGAAAGAGCTTTTATATCAAGAAGTAATTTTACGTTCGCCCAGTCCAACTCAAGTCCATAAATCTGATACTAGTCCGTAAGTCCCTCTTCAGACTCACACAACAGCATGTGCTGATGCGGACGGACGGCGTGGCGAGTGTAGACTTGCCTGCACCAAGGTGGGTGGAAGCATGGCAGGGCTTCGCAGCTCTCGGGATCAGCGCAGAGTCCCAGCAGGCAGGAAGGCAAAGTGGCAGAGAGAGAAGGAGCCACACCCCCAGGAGGCACCATCAGGCTGTGACCTGATTGACGACTTGATTCCAGCCGTCCACTTCCACACATCTTCCAGTGGATATAAAGTCATCTAGCTACCACAGCCACCAACGTCTTAACCTAATCCTTAAGCCGTCTCCGAACCCATCTTGCCTATTATTTTTTTAAAAGGTAATAATTGCAGATGGATTATAGATCTAAGCAAGTAAACTATTAATGTTTTGTTTCCTTTTTTCATTAAGAATCATAACCTTGAGTAAGGGAAGACTTTCCGAAGCGGGGGGTGGGGGTGGGGAATGAAAATTCAGAAGGCATAGAATAAAAGATTGATAGGTAGTTTCTTACAAAATATCTGAAGATTTCTGACCACAGAAGGGCCCATTAGCAGTGGTTGCAACATTTTTCTCTTCATCTTCATTTTATCGTTTGATTTGGTGCTTCGCATCATTTGCTGTCAGAAACATTATCGTTCTGCTTCTCACTAAGCACTCTCAAACTCTGATCGAAGGGTGGGGGGGGCGCGTTGTATGTTTCTGGGTGCACTTGTGAAATGGCTTGAGATGGTATTTCCGCATCAATGGAGGAAGGGGCGCGGTTGCAGTTTCCAATAGCAGGCAGCAGGCGTCGCTGTTCTCACTCCAACTCAGCCTCATCCTGAAATGTGTGTGCTGCACCGGGCTGGCAAAGCGGATGTTTCTGGGGATGACGTTTTCCGTGGGCAGCATCCAATACAAAAGTCTGTACCACTTGGGACTGGGTAACAATCAGCTTGAGTACTGCCCACCCTCATATTTAGAAAAGTTTAGTTATTAGACTTGTGAATACCAAGAGCAGGGGGGATTTTTAACAGTTTGGCACGTGGTCATAGCAACGTCATGTGTGCAGAGTCCATCAGCTGCACGCGGTGTTCAAGGCTGTGTAGCTTTTGGCGTCCGGTCACCGGCATTTCTTTCAAGGAGTTTCTAGGTGAGTTTTAAACGGACAACCTTTAGTCATTTTTGCTACACCCTTCCCCACCCCCTCCCCCCAAGCCAGGTTTACTGCCATTGAGATGCTGATAGTGACCACCCTGTGGGTTTCTGTTTACCGGAGGAGAAAATTCAGAGGGGACTGGTGGTTTCAAACTGTCAACCCTGCAGACCACGGCCCAGGGCTAACCAGAACACCACCAGGTTGCTAATTTGGTTAAACCACCTTAATTTAGATTTGCTGTTACATTCAGCGCCATCCAACCTTAATGAATACAAACCAGCATAGGAAGGCCCTTGAATGGAGCCTGCCAAGAAGACTCGCAACAAACATCTGTAGCATGAGTGAATGGATGCAAATGCAGCGCCCAAAGCTGTGGGCAGGAAGCGGCAGAGCTGCAAGACTCCAGAGGTGCCCTTGACATCAAGAGCGTGCATGAACACCGAGTCACCATGTCCCAGGATTTATATAAGATGGGTGGCACTGTCCTGGTTACCCGACTGCACATACTGCAAATGTTCAGGGCTACCACCGTGTTAGTTTGGGCAGATTAGAGGAACAAATCCAGAGAAACTCATGTGTATAAGAGAGAGTTTTATATAAAGGGTAATTTATTGTACATTAAGAAAGCATCCCAGGGCTGAACCCTGGTGGCGTAGTGGTTAAGTGTGGAACTGCGGCCAACTGACTTGGCGGTTCAAATCTAGCAGCAGCTCTCCAAGAGCAAGGCTGGACCTCCCACTCCCACCAGAGAAAAATGATGCCCTCCCCCCAAAAAAGAAAAAGAAAGTATCCCAATCGGGTCCAGTCCAAGCCTGTAAGTCCAATATTAGCCCATATGTCCAATACCAATCTATGAAGTCCTCTTCAGACTCATGAAACACATGCAATGACTCTGTGCATGATGATCACAGGCTGGTGGGCAGAAAGTCTTTGACTCCAATGGTGTTACAAGCAGCTGAGTGCTGGCAGGGGTCTCTACATGGCTTCTCCAGCTGCAGAGGTCTGGTTATATCAGGGTAGGTCCATGTGGCTTCTCCAGCTCAGGGCACTAGCATACTTCCACACGCCTTGTTAGTTGCAATGTCACCCAGGGAGTGAGCCAAGGGAAAGATAAGTCTCCTTCCTTGACAGAAGAAATTCCGGTATTCTCAGAATTCTCAGGAGAAGGCCATGTCCACACAGAGGCCTCATTGGTTTTGATCTGATTGACAGACTGGATTCCACCCCCTCACTCTTAATCCTCCCAAGTTGACACCAGATTACGTAACTACCACAACCACATAACTGAAAAAGCACAAAAGTTCATACAAAACCTGTAGATCTCCAGGCTAAGTCCTGGTTGGGACTTTCTGTTAGCAAGACACAGCCCCCAAGGAGTGGGAATCTCCTTGTAGCACATGCTGCACCATCATCTAGTGACGTCACTTCACCAGTCAGAGAGGAGAATGCTCATCCCTTCTTTCTATAAAATGTCAGCCACCTGGCAGTTAGTAGCTGCGTAGGAAAGACCTGCATTCTCTTTTTTTGGGGGGAGGAGGATCACTGGAGACCTGCATTCATGTTGCAGCTACAGTTCACTACCAGTCAGCACACCCCGTTTGGGTGCTCCACTTACCCACCAAGCCCTGTTCATCGGCAATCCCCTGAAGCTCATTCTGAGTGCTAAAGATAGACTTCACAGTGTGAAATTCATTTTTATGAGGCACTCTGCCTACCCTCTACATATCTGAACCCTGCCTAAAAATGTCCCCCTGCGCACCACCTTCTAAACATCTACAGGAAATAAAATGCACTATCAGACAGTCAGCAAGTTTGCCTCATGAGTGAGGTAATGGCAATGTGGGCATCTTCTTAAACAATGATGAAGAATCTAATCATTTTAACACCTACTTACTGTCTTCTCTCCCTGGAGCCCATCCCACAAAGGTAGGGGTCTTCGTTTTATTCCCCACATAGCCCACACATCTGAAACAGTGAGTGCCAGTCTTTCTGTGGATCCTTGATGATGGGTCAGGGGACCAGCTGTGCCCCAAGGCAGCATGCATTGTACTGACTATGCTGCAGAGAGAGGAGTCGACTGAGAATCACTACCTGGACTCTAAGACTCGATCATTTCATTCTTTTTTTTTTTTTAATTTTTTTTAAAATTTTATTGGGGGCTCTTACAGCTACTACAACATTCAGTACATCATTTGTATCAAGCACATTTGCACACATATTTCCACATACGATCATTTCATTCTTAATGCAAGACCACTTTTTTTTTTAACTCTTATTAACTTTTATTATTTATTTTTTGGGGAAGACATCACTGCCCTCTGGTGGCAATGGGAGGCCCAGCCTTGCTCCTGGAGAGCTCCTGCTGGATTTGAACCGCCAGCCCTGTGGGCTGCAGTCCCACACTCAACCACTACACCACCAGGGCTCAGCCCCAACTTTTATTATTTTAAGCTTAATTTATTCCTGAACCATGAGTTTTCTGTTTCTTGAGTTTCTTCTGGGAACTCTTTTTCTTCTGTGCAACTTCCTCTCCTGATTTAGGATCAATTTGTTCCTTTTCAGTCACAATCAGCTCAGTGTGGCAGGGGGCGCTCGTGGATGGGTTGATCCGACCATGAGCTCTGTAAATCCAGGGGCGCATCTTGGGGGTTTTGTTCACCTGGAGGTGCTCAATGACCAGAGACGATACACAAAAAACCCTTAAGTTCTGCATGACTTTCTGCATTTTTAAGCACGTGAAGCAAAAATTCAGCGCTCTTCTTGGGCCACCGACCCTGGAGCCAACCCTACGGTTTGACCCGGGCACACCTTCCAACGCCACTATGGTAACGTCGGAAGGGCACACACTACTGCAGAGTGACGTCTTTCAAGTATTGGGTGTCTTTCCAGATATGCACGCTTTTGATGGCCTGGGCAGATTCACGGGTGTTCTTGAAGTGGACCCGGAAGTTCAGGCCTGTTGATGTGCAGGATTTTGTAGGGTTTTCTGGATCACGTGAGTAGCAAACCATTTTGGCAGGCCACCTCAGGCCACAACAGGAAAAGACCACTGCTTAAAACAGATTCTGGAAAATTGAGAATTAATCCTGGGAACTTTCAGAAAACGTCCTTTAGTCAGACACAAGAGCACTGGTGAGGCTGGCCAGGACCGCACAGTGTTTCCTTCCGTTGAGAGCAGGGTGACTGTGAATTCGAACTGACCGACAGCCCCGCAAGGACAATAATAAGCCCCTGTTGGAAGGCTTATTTTCCCTGTGCTTCCAGCCTGGCGGAGTTAGTGTTAACTTTTTACTCCTCTTCTTTCTCCCTGGGATGCCCTTTCTACAGTTCAAATCTCACTCATGCGTTAAAACAAAGGAAGCACACGACGTCCCCTTACTGACCCACAGGGTTACAGGGTGGGGTGAGGAGGCCAATACGGAAGACACGTGCAGGAATTGCATCTTACAGGGTGGGGTGAGGAGGCCAATACGGAAGACACGTGCAGGAATTGCATCCCGTGTGACAGCCCCAGCCCCGTCACCACCCCGGAGCAGCAAAGAGAGCAAAGAAACAAAATTCTGGAGGAGTTCTGAAAATAGACTTTGGACTCATAAGGCAGGGCTTAGAAAACTGCATCAGATCTGATCAGAAAACGTTCTCCAGTCAGCAGATACACTAGGAACTACAAACAGACCTGAAACTATTCATAAACTGTCTCTCTCTCTCTCTCTCTCTCTCTTTCTTTTTCTCTCTCCCTTCCTTCCTTCTTTCCTCACTTCCTTCCTCCTTTCTTTTCTTCCTTCCTATATAAGATAGGCAGGGTAAATAATGCGAAGGAGAAAACAATGGGACCAATGTTTGAACAGGGAGGGGTGGGCGCAGGCGGGACAGAGGAGAGGAGGGGGTTGGGAAAAGAAGTGGGGAGTCAACAAACCCAGAGACAAGAAACAACAAGAGATCTAAATGGAATGCCTGGTGAGGTTTGATCAAGTGCAATGTAGCCAAGAGGAGGAAGAGAGTCAAATGAACATCGAACATGATAGTGGATCAAGAGGTGAGTAAAAGGCAATAGAGGAGAGAACTAGGAGACAAAAGTCATTTATAGAGGTATAAATATAGACATACATATGTAAATATATTAATATATAAGGTAGGGATATAGATCTAAGTATATATATTTGTAGGTTAAGTATTAAGGTAGCAGATGGACATTGCATCTCTACTCAAATCCTCCCTTAATACAAGAACACTGTTCTAATGACCTGACCTGTGATGTTCACCTTTCCACCACAATCGCTGAAGACAAAATGGGTGCATAAGCTAATGTGGTGAAAAAAGCTGATGTTGCCCAGCTGTTACAGGATATAGTGTCAGGGGTTTTAAAGGCTTAAAGTTAAGCAAGCAGCCCTCCAGCAGCAACAAAGTCCTCATAGAAAAAGCACACCAACCTGTGTGGTCACGAGGTTTTGATGGAATCAGGTATCAGAACCACCCCCCCCATAAGAACCATTTTGATGTGAATGAGGGCATGGGAATGGAGACCCAAAGTCTATCTATAGACGATTGGACATCCCCTTACAGAAGGGTTACAAGGAAGAGATGAGTCAGTCAGGGCGCAGTGTAGTACCAATAAAACACATAACATTCCTCTAGTTAATCCCCTCCCCCCCCCCACTATTATGACCCCAGTTCTTTTTTTTTTTCAGTTTTTTTTAGGCATCACTGCCCTCTGGTGGTGGGAGTAGGAGGCCCAGCCTTTGCTCCTGAGGAGCTGGAATTGAACCTCCATCCCAGTGGGCCGCAGTCCCGCGCACAACCACTACGCCACCGGGGCTCAGCCGACCCCAGTTCTGTCTTACAGTTTTTTCATGACCAGAGCATGTACACTGGTACAGATAAGAGCTCCCAGCACACAGAATCCAGGACAGATAAACCCCTCAGGACCAATAATGAGGGTAGAGAGAGGGGGTGAAGAAGGGGAAACCAATCGCAATAATCTACATACAGCTCTTCTCCTCTTCCCCCCCACCCCCCACCCCCCCGGAGAGGAGCAACAGAAACATGAAGGGAAACAGTAGATGATGCAAAATATGAAAATAAAAATAATTTATAAATTATCAAGGGTTCATGAGAGTGGGAGGGAGGAAAAAAGGGGAATTGATACATAGGGCTCAAGTAGAAAACAAATGTTTTGAGAATGAGGAAGGCAACAAATGTAGGAATGTGCTTGACACAATGCATATACATATGGGTTGTGGTAAGAGCCCTCTGAGCCCCTGATAAAATAGTTTTTTAAAATTAAAAAAAAAACAAAACAAAGGCAGCGTAGTTGATTCAAGGTCTGTGCACTCCCCAAAGTCTGTCTGACATTCATTTCTCTCTTTTGAATTCTTGAAATACTTTATTTGTACTCCTTTTAAGCAATGCATCACTTCATAAATCCCGTTAGAGTTGCTTGGGAGATATGTTAATAAGTCTGATACTCCATTTAACCTCCGACACAAAACAACAACAATGCTGGTGGAACAAATCAAGCAATTGTGAAGACCTTGAATGGGTGACCACAAAGGATAGTGATTCCTAAGACTTAGGAGGCCATTGGGGGGAGCTGTGCAATTTCCCCAGCTTACAGCCTGGAAAGCTTCCAGTTGATAACGGGGCAGGAAGACTGAAGCAGAGAGCTTGGAAGACATTCTGAGGCTGGAAGACATCTAGAGTCCTCTTGAGAAGCAAGAGAAATGGTGTATGTGTGTGTGTGTAGAGAAATTCGTATCCAGCAAATGGCTCACACAGTTCCAGATGAAGACATGGCCTGGGAGGGTCCAAGGTGTGGGTCAGATGTTAAGGTGGAGGCTTCTCCTGACCTGCATAGCTTTAGGAGCTGCTGAACACCACCGGCTGGAGAGCTGGATGAATTCACCGTGGTCAGCAGGTCAGGATTATGACTCTAGAGGCACATGAGCCCAAGGCCAGCAGGTCAGGTGGTAAGCCAATAGCCACTCTCAGAGTCAGCTTGCAAGACAGGAGGTTGTTGGTTCAAGTCCAAAGAACCAGAGGTAGAGATGCTATATATAGACTCCACCAAACTAAGCCAAACGCACTGCCACTGAGTCTGTTCCAATCCTATGGGACCCTATGGGACAGAGTAGCCCTGTCCTGTGAGTTTCTGAGGCTAACTCTTTATGGGAATGGAAATCCCCATCGTTCTCCCTCAGAGCAGTTGGTGATTTCAAAGCGCTGACCTCATGGTCAGAAGCCCAACATGTAACCACTATGCCAGCAGGGCTCCTAGATCCAGGATCCAGACCCAGGCAAAAAGCAAGCTTGCTCTTCTACAGCGAAGCATCCTTGTGTAAGAAATAGGCCACACACCTGCAGGAAATGTCCTTTCAGTTGCTTCAGAGCTGTGCTCTGAGCCATGGGGCTAGACGCCACTCTAATCCTCTTGCAGCTGATGGGCTGTTCACAAAAGTCCATCATTGAGTTAATTGAATTATGTTAGTTCACGTCACAGGGGAATCCTAGGCCGCAATTGCTTAATCACTGAGAATCCTAGGCCAGCTAAGTTGATAAAAAAACCTGACATAGAGACAGTGCTGAGGATCTGAGAAGACCAAGGCAGCTGTGGTAGATAGGACAGAGCTCAGAAGAGGAGAGAACTGTCTGGTGAGACAAACTCCAAAGACCTGCAGAGGCGGCCCCCCCCCCCCACATGCTCAGCAGAGTCTGAGTAGTGCTTGTGTGAGTGTTAGTCCATGAGGAACAAATTCATAGACATGCATGTAAATATAAGGGAAAGGTTTATACACAAGAGGAACATGACATTGAGAAAGCATCCCAGCCCAGTCCAGTTCAAAGTCATAAGTCTGATATTATTCCATATGCCTGATATCAGGCTATAAAGTCTCCTTTCGACTCATGAAGTCACTCACACGCCAGTGGGTGCAGAGTCCTGGTGCCGGCAAGGCTCTTCCCATGGCTCCTCGCTTCTAGGGCTCAGGGTCCATCAACAGCATCCAGTGGTGGTAGAAACAACTCAGCACTGCCAGGGGTCTCCACATGGCTTCTCCAGCTTCAGAGGTCTGGTTCCATAAGCCTAAGGCTGTGTGCCTTCTCCTCCGGCTCCCTCAGCTCTTCGGACGCTGCCATCTTGTCTCGTCCACAATTCCTTGTCTCTGAGACTAACTCCCAACAACTGCGGAGATAGCTTCTCAACTCCATGAGGGAAATATCACAAGATTTCCAGAAGTCTCAGGAGAAAGCCATACTCACACGGAGGCCTCATTGGCTACTCAATGGCTATCTCCAGATTAACAGGCCAGACTCCATCCCTACACCTAAATCATGAAATTTACATAAGCATATGACCACCACAGTGAGCAAACGATTCAGTGCTGGCCAGAGGATCACCACAATCCAAATATTAGCAGATAGAGGATCTTCCACATTTTTGAAGACCTTCTACTTTATCGAGTTAAGACATTCTTCTCCAGGAGTTCATCTCTCCTGATACCCTGACCAAAGTACATGAGATGAGCCATGTCCTTATCTGACTGTACTCCATAAGACTGATTTGTTTGAGTTTTCTGGCAGTCTATGGCATATTCAAAATTCTTCTCCAAGACCACAGTTCCAAGGAATCAATTCTTTTTGTCTGTCCTGTCTGCCTTAGTCCTTGTCCAACTCTTGTATAAATGTGGGGTGGTGGTCAGGGGACTGCAATGACCATGGCTTCGTACTTTAGTTCTCAAGATGATATCTTTTCCACAAAAAGAAATAGAGAAACCAACACAGATTTCTCCTTTGTCCAGCTGAAGTACAATGAGGGGAGGATGCCAGGGAGAGTGAAAGAGACTAAACAAACAAGCAAACCAATGCAAAAAAAGCAAATCTGACAGACAGCAGTGAAATTGGACATATTCAACAAAAACAAGGCCAGATAGATGTTTAAGGCACCTCTCAAGTCCTGTCTGGCCCCGTCCTTGTGAGATTAACTCATCAGTGAGATTATCAATGGAAGCCAGTCTGTTTTCTGTCTCCATAAGAGGTCTTCAAAAAGGGGAAAATGGAACTAAAAGAGACATAGAAGATGTCTATGAGCTTTTGGAAGCCTTTTTGTAGTCTTTATGGTTCCCAGTCCTTTGTCTCTTGACAATAAACTCTAACATGGGTAGTTTTTCTGTTGCACCAAAAATAGTGTGCAAATTGCAACCTTTTACTTAAATATCTACATACATTCAAATGGACGAGTTCTAAATGTACTCTTGTAATCAAAAAAAGAATTTGTCTGAAATTTTCTGTAGATGGGAAATATTGCTTACTCCCATTTGATAGTTTTACCTTTTAAACTATGGATTTGGAGGTCCATGACTGGATAGAATTTCAGGGCCCGGCATATCTAGATATCTCTTTGCGAAAATTATACAGCTTCCTAAACTATCCAGCCCTGTGATAACCATAAAGTAATTCCAAGACAAACACACAGCGAATGTGATCTGTATTTCCCAGGCACACAGCATGCTACTTTGTGGTTAGGACTCGAAAGTCTAACTTCAAGGACACCCACCTCCCCAGGACCTGACGGACTGAAACAACACTGTTCAAAGGACAAAACAAAACATCCAAAAAGCTGGTTAAATTTATATTCTAGGATTATCCAGTGGAATTAAGAAAAATATGATAGCTGTGACAAAGGCTTAAATTTGTTTTTATCAACCCAAAGCATTTATTCTTAAATTTCTGAAGTGGATTCCATTTATTTAACCAAAATGTATTGCCTTGCACTTTATTGGTGACATTGCACTTTGTTCTATTTTATAATGTGCAAGATTATACATAGGCATGCAGGCAGAAGTGGAAATGGCATAATCATGTGGTGTATTTGGCCCATGGAGAAACATAATCCAGAAAAGAGAAAGAAAAAAGATTACTTTTAATGTAGATGTCAGGCTAGTGTTAAGGGATACAATTACCTACCACAGCTGATGTTAACTTTAGTTCTAATATTATGTATTGCATCTTCTCTTTACCTTGCACTGCAGAAATCATTTGAGGTTTCCTTTTTATTCTGCATTTTTATGTCATCTACACTGCTGCCAAATTTAGCATCTTCTGCACATTTGACAATCATGAGTTTTACCTTCTTGTCAGTAATGACAGCCGATGTGGGTTATAATGGAAGCAATGCCTTCTCTTGAGTTTTTCCTTGCCCTCAAACTTATCTTCATAATATTATTTTAATAGTACAATTTAATCTCTTTGACCAAGGTTTGCCATTCCAACCTTTGTGTTGGAGTGTTTCTGGAATATTCCAATCAATTTGAATGTGGTTGCCCTGCATTTTGGCATCATTGCTTGTGTTTCGTGGGTCGGAAGAGGACTTTATAGATTGATTGGACAAACTGCCTTGAGTAACTTGCTGCAGTCAAAATTTAATTATTGGTCATCTATTTCAAGTACTCACTGTACATTACACTTTAATTTCAAAAAGGCAATTGTGTTAGGCTACCTATCATAATTGTGTACAAACCTAGCAATGAGAATGCATTTCATTCTATTATACAAAAGTTCCCTATGAATTGGAGTGGATTCAATAGCTGTTAAAAATAGCAACTGTGTAGGTAAACATTTATAAGTATTCTTTATAGATAGATTCATTGGTGTATGTGCTGATTTAAATGGAAATGAATAGCTTGAGTTAAAAGTAAGATAGTGGGAATCATTTGTTTGACCTTTGTGGTAGTTACATAATTTTGTGTCAATGTCAATCAGATTTTGTGTCAATGTCAATAGCCTTATTGGCTATATAAGGCCTCTATGTGAGCATGACCTTCTGAGAATTCTGGGCCCTCCTGGATTTCTTCCATGGAGGTGGGAGATTCTGTCTCTTTTTCTCTGTCTCTCTCCTCACTTCTTGAGAGGTGCTCTACTGACAAGACACATGGGGCTACACCTTAGGAGCTGGAGAAGCCACATGGACCTACCCTGATGCAACCAGACCTCTGGATCTGGAGAAGCCATAGAGAGACCGCTGCCACCACTGAGATGTTTACAACACCACTGGATCCACAAGACTTCCAACTCATTGGCCTCCTGCAGGAGAATATGATCGTCCTGCATTTAGCATCATTGCTTGTGTTTCCTGAGTCTATAAAGGACTTTATAAATTGGTATCAGACATACAGGCTAATATTGGACTTAGGGACTTGATCTGGACTGGGACTTTTTCTCAATATTCAATTGCTCTTGTATATAAACCTCTTCCTTATATACATATGAGTTTCCCTGGATATGTTTCTCTAGTCTACCCAGACTAACACAAGCTCTCACATAAGATTACAAATGGAAGCCCTCTTTGAGTTTCATGCATTACAGTTTGATGAGGAAGCATCTAATAGTTGGCTTTCCACAACAGAGGGTCTCTGAACAGTGTTTGACTGACCACGCAGTCTCAACTATAAACAGGGGGCAATAATAGCCTAGTTTTTCATATAGCAAGGGATTCTTGCACAAAGTAAGAAGTTAGGTGATCAACTCAGCTGGCTTGCTCCAGACAGTCCCAGTTTTAAAAAGAAAGGTTGACATCCTGGAACCCCTTGACTAAACAACCTGAATTGGGCTGGATACCCTGAATTCTCTTTCAATTCAAGGTTCTAAAGTGCTGTGCCATCCCACCCAAAATTGGAAAGTAATTTGCTTTCCATACTACCAAAGTAACTTTCTCTCCACCACACATCTCCCTCCGGTCCATCTTACTAAAGACTTTATTTGCTTCCCTTGTCTACTCTCAAAATCTCCTCTTGTAATTATAAATGTATAAGTATTGTTATTAACTGATAATAAATACCACAGTCATAAAATAAAGCAGTGAATGCTTCAGTGGTTTCCTGATATTAGCATATTTTGAAGTCTGGGGTTTTACCAAATCTTTATATATTATTAAGTGTAATTCTACTACATGAGATAAGAATAAATACATGAATTTTTTTTGGGGGGGAGGGCATCACTGCTCTCCGGTGGTGGGAGTAGGAGGCCCAGCCCCACTGCTGGAATTGAACCTCCATCCCAGTGGGCCGCAGTCCTGCGCACAACCACTACGCCACCGGGGCTCAGCCCAATTTTTTTTTTTTTTTTAATTTAGGCATCACTGCCTTCAGGTGGTGGGAGTAGGAGGCCCAGCCTTTGCTCCATGGAGCCGGAATCTAACCTCCATCCCAGTGGGCCGCAGTCCCGCGCACAACCACTACACCACCGGGGCTCAGCCCTACACGAATATATTTTATGAAATATAAAATCACAACCAAAATTTCCCCTTGATAAAGACAAAAAAATAAAAACAAACAAACAAAAAACAGACTGAGAAGCTAAAAGCCTCTTGACCTTGCTAGTTTTCTCAACTAGGACTATAAAAGATAAATGATACCAATAGGCAAAAACTAAATTAAAACATACAGGAAGAACACCAGCCTGTGTGATCACGAGGTATCGAAGGGATCAGGTATCAGGCATCAAAGAACAACAACAACAAAAAAATCATATCATTGTAAATGAGGGAGATCTGAGGGGGGGGGGGCACCCAAAGCCCATCTGTAGGCAATTAGACATCCCCTTACAGAAGGGTCACAGGGAGGGGATGAGCCAGTCAGGGTGCAGTGTAGAAACAATGAAACAAACAACTTTCCTCTATTTTTTAAATGCTTCTCCCCTCCACCCCCACTACCATGATCCTAATTCTACCTTACAAACCTGGCTAGACCAGAGGATGTACACTGGTACAGATAGGAACTGGAAACACGGGTAATTGAGAACAGATGATCTCTTCATGAACAGTGATGAGAGTGGCAGTACTGGGAGGATGGGGAGAAGGTGGGGTAGATAGGGGGAACCAAATACAAGGATCTACATATAACCCTCTCTCTTGAGGATGGACAACAGAAAAGTGGGGGAAGGGTAAAATGACCAAATTTTAACATTGGTAAAGTGGGACACCATTGACAGGGGGTGGGGGGTTTGGTTCTTGATTAAAAATTTGGTTTGTATTTTCATAGAATGCAAAAAAATAGTATTGTAATATATTAATTTTAATTTCAACATAAGTACAATTTACAAATATGCAGTAAAAATTATGTATAGTATTATTTTAGTCTTTTGGCATATCTCACTGAAGGGAGATGTCAGACATTGTAAGACATGACAAAATAGCAACTGTGTAGGTAAACATTTATAAGAATTCTTTATAGATAGGTTCATTGGTGTATGTGCTGATTTAAATGGAAATGAATAGCTTGAGTTAAAAGTAAGATAGTAGCAATCATTGATAATTTATAAATTATCAAGGGTTCATGAAGATGGGGCTGGGAGGGAGGTGAAAAAATGAGAAGCTGATATCAAGGGCTCAAGTAGAAAGCAAATGTTTTGTGAATGATGATGGCAACAAATATACAAATGTGTTTGACACAATGGATGGATGCATGGATTGTGATAAGAGTTGTACAAAACTCATTTCTAAAAATGATTTTTAGAAAAACATACGGAAAGAAAGTGACCCTATTTTATTATAACATACAAAACACCTGTCTAAAATCCGAGACACTCGACGTGTACAAATAAAAGAGTCATAGACCCGTAAGTTAACTACACCATTTTAAGTTTGTCATTGGTAGATACATTTTGCTTTGCTAATACACTGAAAATATTTGACTGAAACGTTTCTAACAAAAAATGAATCCTATTAGATATATGGAAAAGGACGATAACAGCCTGAGCACGGATTCCATGGGGTTATATCAAGATGTATGGGACTATTAGAGAAAGCTGATGACATTTTCAGACTACTTATCATTAGGTGCCATCAGGTTGGTTCTGACCCTACTGAATTTATTCCCAATTGAATAAAACACCCCCTCTCCCCCCGATCCTGCACCTGTTCACGTTGGGTGACCCTGCTGGCACTTAGAGCAGCAGCAACATGGCTTCAGCATCACGCAGCACCCCGACCACCACAGTGCAGCACAGTGACAGGCAGTGGTGGTTTCAGACAACTCTTGATCCAGAACTGCATGGAACCAAAATGAATGACATTAGAGTGAGTACACAAAATAAATTATTTTGAGGTTTGTAGGAGAATATTGCTTACTGTCTACTGCTGAAATACAAGTTCTCCTCTTTACCTCATTAGTCCAAATCTGTATTTCAATGGTATCATCATCATGTAACTTCTATTTTTGTACCTCAGATAGGTTAGATTTTTTGTTTGTGTTTTGCATGTGTTTCTGTATATGAAATACAGGATGGGGAAATCCATAGAGATAGTAACAGGATTGATGTGATTTAAGAGATCTTGGGGATATGGACTGAGTGACGGTGGCATAAGTGGTTGAGTGTGGGACTGCGGCCCGCGGGCTTGGCAGTTCAAATCCAGCGGCGGCTTTCAGGAACAGCGTTGGGTAGTTCCCATGACCACCAGAGGGCAGTGATGCCAAACAACCCCCCCCCACCAAAAAAAAAAAAAAAGAGATCTTGGGGGTAATGAAATAGCCATCACATATGAAATTCCCAAACATTGATCCTAAAATTGGTGTATAAGTGTTTGGAATGCCTACGTTTCTAAAAGTGTGTACATTAAAAAAAAAACAGAGTACCTGTCGTTGCAACCCCACGTCAGTTGCAACCCTTTATAAAACAGAGTAAGCTTCTTGCCCCACTCCCACCTCACCCTGCACCCTGGAACCTGCACCATTCTCACAGCTGTTCTGATGTCGAGCCCATGGTAGCACCTACTGTGTCAGTCCAAGATGTTCCTTTCTGCACTACCCTTCTGCGTTCCCAGGCATGATGCAAATGTAGAGGTCAAGAAAAGAAAGAAGAATCCTGCTATTAGAAAAGACACCTTTAGAATTCAGCTTGATTCCTGACTTGGGCCAAGATTTAAGATGTGGTTAAGACTCATCTTTTATGTCGTTCTGTTTACACTCACCAAATGATTCAGATTTGAGATCCTCATGCATTTCCCCCTTTTGATCATTGATTTGTGTGAAATAGCTCGATCACACATAAAATGGTGTGGTGAGTTTCTTCCTCATGGGCTTCTCTACTCCTCTGTCCTTTTGGATGGCCATTGTCTAATTGTACGTCTTTCACACTCCAGAAACCATTTTGCATGGCCAAGCACCGTCCACTCTTGTCATTAGGCCTAGATTTAACATATAGTCATTGTCGTTAGCAATCTTTTGAGAAAGGTCAGTATAAATTAGGGCCACTTTAAAGGAAATATTTGGTTGTTATGAAATGAGGGAGCAGTTGATGCAATAGGTTTTAGCAATGCACATAAATTGCTTCACTGGCAACAAGTTGATTCTTTGGGTCAAAGTATCAGTAGCCACTTCCAAATTAGTTGTCCTGATTATAATAACAATAACCCTAAGTAATTTAAAGTCTTGTTAATACCGAAGTTGCCTAAGAGCCTATGTATGCTTCTATGTAACCAACTGAAGATAACAAGGAGAAAGCATACTTTCTGAGAAGAAATGTGCAACCAGGTAACCACTTACCGGATTCCTTTACTTGATACCTTGTTTCACCTCTCTGGAAGTGTGTATCCAAGGAGATGAGAGATATTAGCAATGGCTTATCTTCCTCCCTGCCAGACCACGGAAAATTTAAGATAAAGTGTTGTCTAAAACGCCTTTAACAAAGGTCTTTAAAGATTTCTCCTGAGCTGACCTGGCATTAGCAATATCACCAGCAAGCTTTTTCCATACTGGAACAGCTAGTGGATCGTGGTCTTCCTCCACAGTCTTGGGAATTTTATAGTAAGTCCAGCCATCAGTTAGATTGGGCTAACTTAACCAAGGCATTTATGCCACACTGTGGCAATGAATTTTGTTTCTCTAGCCTGTCCACATTTTAAGAAGAATTGTTCTGAGTCAGAAGAGTAGAGTTAAGAAATGTGTCATAGTTGAGAACAACTGCCCATAAAAAGGCAAATAAGGGCAATTAGTAAGTTTTCAATGAAGAGTACTCTAGTAAAAACAAAAAGAAATGGCAAAAAATTTAAACACAACAAAGTTACTAAGGCAGTGACTAGTGGCCAGCATTCAAGACAAGGGATTTAGGTTCACAGGGACAAACCTTACCAATCTGCAATGGTCCAATGAGATGAAGACAGTAACGTATCAATAGAAAGTGCAGCTTAATGAGTTCGGCCACTTGCATTGGACTTGACCTGTGGTCTTGGGCCAGCGAGCTACTTCTCACACAGTCATTTGCTTCTGTGTGCTGGCGTGCCTGAATTTTTGTGTGAGTCCCTGTTAGCTGAAAAGCCCAGTCAGGAGTTCCAGTCATTTTGAACTGGGAAAGGCCCAGCCAAGACTTAACTCCCTATAATTCCGCCGCACCTGGGATAGGATTATAAGGAGAATACATTGCCACCTAACAAATTGATTGCCTACCCTAGCCGATAATAACTACATTGACTCGGAGATTTTCCTTATGACTCTTCTGAGTTGTCTGTGCACTGTCACTCTCTTCTGACCCTCATCATATCCCTGAAAAGTTCCCCAAAGGAAGCCTCAGTTTGTCAATTTTTGATTGCTCATATCTGAGCATGCACAGTAGCAGTACTTTTTCAGGCTCTTAGGCTCCTTATGAATCCTTGGATACAAAGAAAGATTCCAGAAGCAGAGGAGCGTGCTGCTTGACTGCACCAGGCACACAGTCTTATTTCATTGTTCAGCTTTTCTTCCTGCTCCAACGATCTGGGAGAAACATATTGAGAGACTCACATGAAAGATCACCTTCTTGGTGACCCCACCATGTTCCTCCGAGTTTCTGGACTCTTTCCTAAAAGATGGAGAACCAGAAAGCCCAACAGGGGCTAGGAGTCCTACATTTCTCAGTCTCCTCTGTCCATTTACCCCCTTTGACAAGTTACGGGGCTTCCCTGAGGCTTGGGAACGATGGGGTCATTTTGAAGGATAGGGAGCCATTTTGAAGATTGAATGATATCTAACCTGTAATTCTCTATCCAGTAAAAAATATCTATCCAAAATGAAAATTAAGCTAAAAAAATTTTTTTTTCTTAACACATACTAAAGTTGAAACCATTTATCACTAGCTGGCCAGAAAGATAAGAAATGAAGTTCTTCAGGCAGAAGTCAAATTATATTTAAATACATCAAACAAAGCAGACACTGAGGTAAGCACTAGGGAAGTATTCAGAAAAGTATGCTTTAAGATCATAGCAGTGATCGTTTGGGTGAGAATACAGTGCGGCTCTTACTGTGCCCACAAACTTTTCTAAGTATGTGAGGTTGCTTTTTTTTTGGTAATGCTATGTGCCGTTTTGTAATAATAAAAAGTAATTACACCTGAAAGCAGTTACAATCAAGGATAACATTGTGAGGCTTGTCTTTTCCACCTGCCCGGAACTAGAATCCTTCAAGGAACGTTCAAAGCTGCAACACTTCCTGGAGTAAGAGACTCTTTTCTCGGTCACGGCCAGTTGGAAGCAACGTCCAACATCCTCCCCGCGCCCCTACGCCCGCCCCCACTTCCCCCTTAGTTATGAAACAAAGACAACCAAACAAAATCAACCGAAAGTATTGTTGTTGCTGTTGTGTTGTTGTTGTCCTTAGGTCCCATCAAGTCACTTCGCACCCACAGAACCAAACACTGCGCAGTCCTGGGCCATCCGCCCAAGTGTTCCTATGCTGACCCGTGGTGGCAGTGAACCCATCGCACTGAGGGCCTTCCTCTGTATTGTTGCGCCTCGACTTTACCAGACAAGATGTCCCTCTCCAGCGTCTGGTCTCTCCCAATAACATGTCCAAAGTAAGTAAGATGACGTCGTGCCGTCCCTGCCTCGAAGGAGCTCCCTGGCCTTACGTCTTCCAACATGGCTGTGCTTGGCCTTTTGGCAGTCGCACCTTTTAATATTGTTCGCCAACCTTTTAATATTGTTCGCCAGCACACTCACCCAGCAGCCAGTCATATCGAGAGTGTGATTAACTATCACCTTAAATATTTAACGTTTAGACCTGTTATGTTAAGTGCCTAGAGTCACTATCACCTTAAATATTTAACTTTTAGACCTGTTGTGTTTAATACCTACGACAACCAGGCAACTTAGGTATTATCAGTATATATGCTTCACACATGAACAAAGAAACAAGGCTTAGACAGGGAAATGCTCATTAAACTATTTGGGTTGGGAAGCAACTAGGAGAGAGAAAGAGAGAGAGAGAGAGAAATTTGGTGATCAAATATCAGCTTTATTACTGATCTCAGCAGGATTGGGAAACCTATCGATGATTGAGATCAAATGTGCTTGTTAGAGTTGTCCTGAACTTGAACCTTCCTGGAAAGGCACAGAGCCTGCCCCCATGCCCTTTGTAGAGTGAAGATGCCCTCGCACTGGCTCCCTTTGGTTTGGTTGCTCTAAACTCACCAAGCAGGTAAGAGAGATGATATTTCAGTGAAAGTCTCTCTAGGACTGTGAAAGTGTGACACAGGGAAAGGTGCATCCTCCTCCTCAACAATGACAACCCATCAGGAGTTGCCCTTCTCCTTTTGTCTCTGTCTGTCACAAGTCACCAAAGTCTATCAATTCTAACTTCTATTGTATTGCAAACTCTTTGATCAGTCTAGCCATGACTCCCACATGTTGACATCTACATTATCACCAAAGAGATCTTCTAAAGCAATGGTTCTCGACCTTCCTAATGCCACGACCCTTTCATACAGTGCCTCATGTGGTGGTGACTGCCCAACCATAAAATTATCTTCATTGCTCTTTGATCACTGTCATTTTGCTACAGCTATGTATCCGGCAACCCCTGGGAAAGGGTTGTTCGACCCCCAAAGGGGTCGGGACCCACAGGTTGAGAAGCGCTGTTCTAGAGCGTAAGTACAATAACATTGACCTTCTTCAAATGCCTCAAGGGTCACCAAAATAACTGATGCCTTTTTATTTTCCCCCTTCAAAACCCAATCCAGGATGATCTATTCAGGTTAATTTCCCCCAGCACCTCTCTCACCCTAAGAGTAGCCTGCAAGTCCGCATGAGTGAGAGCAATTAGTCCTCAGGACAGCAAGCTTTCCTTTCTACATCTGAAAGCAGGGTCATCACTTGAACTCACCCACAGTCTTTGCCTGCCCACCAGGAAGAAGCAACGATGAGAAAGACTGGGCAGACGCTCAGGAAACTGTGGCTCTACTGAGTCCTAACTGTGTTCCTTCACCAAAGCACAGGGCCATGGAGAAGTCAGGCTCCTGTAATACTCATTCAAATGGTTGCTGCTAGGTTGCGTGAGCTCCACCTCACAACCACCCTAGGCCCAGGAGGACAAAACACGGCCCAGTCTTGTGCCATCCTCACAGTCATTACTACAGTGTCAATCCAGCTGTTTTCTCTTCTGATCCTCTACCATGCACGATGCCCTTCTCTAGGGACGCCTCATTACATACTCAACGTATCCTTGCTTCAAAGATTCTATTTCTTCCAGGGCGGAATTGGCTCTTTTTTTCCCTCACCCTCACCCTAGGATTTGGCTTTTTTTTTTTTTTTTTTAATCAGTCCATGGTCTATGTAATGTTCTTTATCAAAAGCGAAATTCTAAAAGCACCAATTCTTCGTTGGTTTTCCTTATCTATTGTCCAGCGTTCACATGCACATTACGAAAAACAAACCCACCCCCCAAAACTCACTGCGGTCCAGTCGATGCCAATTCACCATGACCCCAAGAGGACAGAGTAGAACTGTCCCCGTGTTTCCAAGACTATAACTTAAAAAAACAACAACCCAGTTTTATTGGCACTTCCTCCGCATGTCATACAACTTAATGCTATCAGGAAGAGTTGTACAGTTATGACCACAATCTATTTGAGAACATTTTCTTCTTCTCTGTATGCAGTCATTCATGTAATTTTTAAAAATTGTGGTGAAAACATTCTCAAATTCAACACATCCTACATGTATAATTCAGTGCCATTGATTACACCCTCCCGGTTGTACAACCATTATTGATATATTTTTTCACATTATTCCACCATCATTAACATAAACCCAATGTCCCAGAAGCAAAAACTCTTCCTCCTTCACCCATGGCATCCATTGGTCCAGGTTGGATTCTTCTTCTTCTTTTTCTTCTTGTAGCTTTCTTGATATAGTCTTCGCATATCATACCCTTCCATAGTTTAAACCACTTTAAAAGAGAGTTGTGCATACATTGTCACAATCAAGTCTAATGCTTCCTCCCTGAAGCCATCACTAGAAAGTCTGTCTTTCTCCTGCAACTTGCAGATTAGGCGGTAGAAAAATACTACAGTAGTGGTTCTCAACCTGTGGGTCTTGACCCCTCTGGGGGTCGAACGACTCTGTCACAGGGGTCACCTATGATCATTCGAAAACACATATTTCCGATGGTCTTAGGAACTGAGACCCCGCTTCTCCCTCTCCATCTCCAGGCAGGTCTGTCCACATGCTGATACGCCCAGACACGGGCACCTGGTATGAAGACTCACCCATGCCACACCACGATCCAAGACAAAATCTCTTTTTTTGTCATTAGAAATAAATATTCCGGGGGCTGAATCCCGGGGGCGTAAGTGGTTGAGTGCGGCCCGTACTTTGGCCCGCAGGCTTGGCGCTTCAAACCCGGTGGTGGCTGTCAGGAACAGCGCTGGGTAGCTCCCACGACCACCAGAGGGCAGTGATTGCCCACCCCCAAAAAGAAAGAAATATTCCACACTATATAATTACATATTGCTTCTGTGATTCATCACTATGCCTTAATGATGTTCATTTTGAAACAATGAAAATATAACCTGCATATCAGGTATTTACATGATTCAGAACAGTAGCAAAATTAATTATGAAGTAGCAATGAAAATAATTTTATGGTTGGGGGTCATCACCGCATGAGGACCTGTATGAAAGGGTGGCGGCGCTAGTTAGGAAGGTTGAGAACTACTGCCCCATGGCATAGTCAGAGCACCTTAATCTGCAAAGTCCCACCTTTGCTTTTGAATATTGCAGAGGCTTTTGGAAGCAGATTTGCCCAGGCAATACCCATTGTCTGATTTCTTGAACTGTGGCAACCCTGGGCGTTGATTGTGGATCCACTTGGGTCCTTTCTGCATTTATTATTATGTTGCTTATAACTTGTGTTTTCCTCTTCATTGAGGTGTTAAGCTGATGGCATGCTGGCATCTTTGCACATCAGTAAGTGCTTCAGCCCTCTTAGCTTTCATCAAGCAAAGTTGTGTCACCTGGAGAATACAGGTTGTTCATATATCTTCCTTCAATGCCAAAGCTTCATTCATCTTCACATAGCTCAGTTTTTTGGGATTATTTGTTCATCATACAGATTGAGTAAACATGCAGAGGGAGTACATATATCTTTCCTGATTTGAAGTAGGTAGCAAATATTCTAGCCCAGGGGCTTGGCCAACTGTTGAGATGACAAAACCAATCTTGTCCATCTCCACAGTTTAAAAATGGTTGGTGATCCAGAACTATATTTTTGCAAACAAACGAAGTCACCGTTTCTCAATCACATCCTTTAACGATTTTCAATTTTACTTCAGAGTCACTGGCACATACCAGAGCCATGTATGACCGGAGAGCCACAGTTTGCTGATCACGGGTCTAGCCTCCTGAATCGCTGGCAATTTGTTGGAACATTTCATCAGCACATGGAAGAGGTGTTTTCTGTACTCAGGTTGCTCTACTGTACTGAAAATCCAGTCTTTTTTGTTTGGTGCAAAATCCATTTGATAGGGTGCTGCCATAAATCACCAGGAAAAGTATGCTCAAGCATATGTTTGTTAATTCCCCCCTCCCCCCCAATATTTCAGTGTAGATCAAAGGTGTGGGGATACCAGCAGAAGAGTGGGCTGCTGGAACTAGTGAAAAGGGAGAGCTAGTCTGATTATGAATTCCATCAACAGGGACTCATCAGAGGTGTGTACTTACTGTGGAATGAAAACCACAACTCAACAAAACAGAATACAGAAAAAATTATTGACCCGAATGCTCAGAATTATAAAAATGTCTTAGCTGGACCTTGGAAAGGCTGCAAAAGCTTCTAATTGTTTTCAAATACATAGAAAATGAACTTTAAATTTAATCTGATGAGGGCAGAGTTGTTTTTTTTTTTTTGGCACCACTGCCCTGATGGGAGTAGGAAGTCCACCCAGCCTTGCTCCTGGAGAGCTACTGCTGGATTTGAACCACCAACCCTGTGGGCTGCAGTCCCACACTCAACCACTAAACCACTGGGGCTCAGTCCAAGGGCAAAGTTTTATTCACCACAGGTAAACATGTGATACTTTACTTATCATTTAAAATGACAGGTTCAGGGCTGAACCCCGGTGGCCTAAGTGGTTGAGTGCCTGACTGCAGTCCGCAGGCTTGGCGGTTCAAATCCAGCGGCGGCTCTCAGGAGCGGCACTGGGTAGCGCCCACGACCATCAGAGGCAGTGATGCCCACAAAAAATAAGTAAAATAAAATGACAAGTTCAGAATTATTGTATAAGCAATAAGAGTTGTATCACCAAAACTTGGTAGATAAAGATATCGCTCCCTCTCTGATAAAGAGCTTTTCAAGAAGTTTTTGGAAACCCTTGTCTTTCTTAATGGAGTGGTTTATTTCCAAGCCAGTATACTACTCGCTGGTGAATATTACTCTCCGTGTATTTATGTCGTGGAACTGACACTCAACACCTCACTCGCACTGCCATCAAGTCCATGCCAACCCACAGCGTCTCTACAGAACAGGGTCGAACTGTTCTCTGGGTTTCCGAGGCGGTAATCTTCCTGGGAGCAGACAGGCTCCTCTTTCTCCCAGAAAAAGGTACACTGTAAGATTGAAGAGTTCCGCCCCTGCAATCCATGACTTGCAATGGAACTTGGACTCCACCTGAAGGCAAGCGGGTGGTGCCTTGGCCTCCCTGTGCCTACACTGGGCCTACGGACGGCGCCTAGCCCGCGGGCTCGGCGGAGGAGCGCCTGGAGAGCCAGGGGGAGCGAGCGCGCGGCACCACGTAAGCGCTCCGCAGCGGCCATCGCGGCCCGAGGCTCCTTCAGGGCGGCCTCCCGGGCCGTCCTTTCAAAGTCAGCATCGTCAAACCGGGGCCCGCAGGCGAGGGGGCAGGGGCCATGTGATCGCGGCCAGACAGCCACTTGTAGGGCCTTCGGGGAGTTCGCCCGGCGCTGGGAGAGCAGCCGGGCGCGCCCGCGGCCCGCGCGCGAGTTCCCGCCGCGCCCGCGTCCCGGGCGGCTGGCGGGCGGACAGGCGGGCTCCGGGGGCGCCCGGGCCGCGGCGAGGGCGGCGGCGAGGGTGCGCTCGGCGCCTCGGGGCCGGTGAATCATCCCGGCAGACACCCAGAGCGCCGCGGCGGCCGCCAGCAGCGCCGCAACATGGCTGAAGCGGGCACGGGCTTTCTGGAGCAGCTCAAGTCCTGCATCGTCTGGTCTTGGACGTATCTCTGGACCGTGTGGTTCTTCATCGTGCTCTTCCTGGTCTACATCCTGCGGGTGCCCTTGAAGATCAACGACAACTTGAGCACAGGTAAAGCCCGGCCCGGCCGGGGCCCGCGGCCTCGCCCCTCCCCCTCCCCCCAAGCCGCCCGGAAAGTTAGTGCAACTCGCGCGGGGCCGCGGCCGGCGGTGGGGGGGGCGGGGGGGGGGGCCGGCGGCCGCGCGCGCGCGCGCTCGGGGCCGCGCCGGGGCCCCGCGCACCAGCCGCCGGCCGCCTGGGGCCGGAGACGCGGCGGCGCTTCAGGGGGCGGGGGCGGCCCCAGGCCTCCCCCGGGCCCGGCCGCCCGCGGCCCCGCGGGGGAGGAGCCTGGCCGCGCACACGCCGGAGGCCGGCTCGTCCCGGCCCGCGGCTGGCCGCGGGAGGAGGGGAGGCGGGCGGCGGGGGTCCCCGGAGCCGCAGGGGGCGCCCCTCGGGGTCCGCGCCGGACGTCCGAAGTGGATCGCGGCCCCGAGCACGTTGGCGGCGGACGCTGCCGAGCGGCGGGGCCCCGCGGGCGCTGGGTCTGGACGCCAGGGCGAGCCCCCCGCGGTGCGGTGCGGACGCCGGGGACGTGTCCGGTTACCGATCGGAATGTCGGGGCGACAAAAGCCCAGGGAAGGCCGCTCCGGAATCGATGGCGGTCTCCGGGGAAGTTTGCAAAGGATTCTTCCCCCTCTCCTTTCCCTCGCCCCGCCTGCGAGCTCCGTTTGGCTCTTGGCGATTTGGGGCTGAGTGATATTAAAAAAGTTAGAGAAAGCCGCGGTCGTGATTGCAGAAGGTCTTTCGAATAGGATCTTCATAACCACGCCGACCGCCCATCGAATCGTTTAAAAAGCAGCCACCAGGAGTAGGCAAGCAGTGCCGCTCCCGAAGCCATTCCGAAATACAAGGGCTATCTATCCATGTCGCAGGAAGGGGGCGCTTCTTCTTGAAGTCTGGAAATCGGTGTAGGAATCAGGTTAGGCAGGTAGGTCTCTTTCTCTTTCTAATTCCACAGCCCTCTGGAATTTCTCACAGTTCGGAAATACATATGTGTACAATACCCCCCCCCGCCCCCAAATATCTGGTGTTGTTAGGTGCCTTCAAATCCGTTTTTGACCCATAATGACCATGCGCACAACAGAAGGACACTGCCTGGCCCCGCGCCGTCCTCAGCGTTGTTTCCATGCTTGAGCCCGTTGCAGCCGCCACTGTGTCCATCCATCTCCTTGAGGGGCGGTTCCATTCCTTTGCTGCCGCAGACCCCTCCCCACCCCATCTCTGTATAGCTCACTGCTATATAGTCAGTTCCGATTCATAGGCACCCTAGAGGACAGGGTAGGTCTGCCCCTGTGGCTTTCAGAGACCCTTAGGTGTTTCTGGGAGCAGAAAGCCCCATCTTTCTCCTATGGATTTGGTGGGTTTGAACTACTTACTGGTTTTGTGGTCGGCAGCCCAACCTGGAACCCACTATGCCACCAGGACTTGTCCACATTCCTATATGCATGCAGGCATACATGCACACATACATACCTACATAGATACGTAGTTGGCATCGAATTGTGATGCCACATGACAGGGTAGAACTGCCTCATGGATGCGTTGACTGTCATCTTTTCAGAAGCCAAGTGCTAGGCCTGCCTTCCTTTTGAGTAACTGGGGAACCATCCACTTAGGATCCTCTCACTTTCCCATTGCAGCTGCATTGCACCACCTGGGTCCCTCTGTCTACATATTCCATCTAGTGTGTGATTTCAGACAAGGTGTCCCAGTCTGGAAGTTTTCCGGTATTGTGTGAACTATACTAAAACCATGCTGTAGAACAAGGAAGGTATTCATCTTACTGCTGTGCTTTTAGATGGGAATGGATTCTCCGACATCTTGATTGCTGTAGCTTTGATTCTTGCGTCCCTCTGAGTCCATGTTTTTATTTTTGTGGTGCCCTGGGAGGCAGCTGGGATTCTGTACTCCAGACTCTTCTCAGTAATTCACCGGATGCTGCTCAGCATCTTGGAGTTAGCCCTCCCCCAGGCCAAGGCTTGCAGGCTTTTTATCTTTTCTAGGACTTCATGTCGCCACCTTCCCTGCTATCTCTAAGATACCTTCTCATTCCAGAGTGCCACGATTGTAAGAAGTTCTTTGATGCCATGTGGGGTGCTATGAAGGACCTTGATATTTTCCTCCCAACATTTCATTGGAGGATTTAAAAATATGTCGATGTGTCTCATTTCATACACATTTTAAAATCTCATCTCAGGACACTCATTTATCAACCATACTTTTAAAAAGTAGGTTAAGGAATCATCCGTGTGTGTGTGTGTGTGCATGTGTGTGCTCACGTGTGCCCACAAAGTGGTGCTTTATACAGAACAGTCAAGAAGCAAAACATCTACTTGGGAGGTATTTAGTTTTGCAGGAAAACATTTTTAGGTATTTTTCCTGTAACGTTAAATATACCATTTCTCACAGATACTGTCGTCAATTTGTATGGAGTGGTTTCTCATTTGGGCTTTTAAGAGAGAGAGACAAAATGAACAGGCCCTTTGGGCTGAACCTCATGAGACACATGAGAGGGGAGCCTGAGGCCATTTTCCCATTTAATTCCGGGCTTCTGTTTTCCCTGTGGTTTTGTGCACATTTTCGTCGTAAAGGGAGCAAAAAGGAGAAATCCACAGAGGGCACTCATCTCTGCTATTTCTGTGAGAGGTGGAGGGGGCTGGGGACTTGGGCAGCAATTAGGAGCCATGAAAAGACGGTGACGAAGCACCCAGAACAGTTTAGGCTTAGAAGAGTGCAGTAGCAGATACTTGCCTCCTTTTGCCCTTCCCTCCATTTAAAATATATTTGTTCTGTTTTGGTCTGGATAAACACACAGAGCCATAATACTCCACTTCAACAGTTTCTACTTGCACGATGACTGTCTTCTCGTTGAAGTGAAAATAAGATTAAGAGGAAGACTGCTAAATGATTGCTGTCATCTAATTTTTTCTCTCCCTTTTCTTGTGTGCCCCCCTCTTCCCCTCAACTGGGAATGGTTTCTGTACTTCAGTTATTGAGGCAGAAGGCTGATGGCCAGAAGGTTCCCAAGAGGCCTCCCCGCTCCTCCCACACTAGGCAGGGCGTGAGTGAGTCTCCTCCTGCTGTTGAACTTGCTCTTGCAGGCAGAGTTGAGCTCTAAGTTTGCTTGTCCTTGGTCCTGTGGTGCTTGCTCCTTTCCTCTGAAGGAGACCTTGGCTCTAGGGCTGTGGGCAGGGAGCTAGAAGTGGTAGAGCCTTACCTCGCGCCTCCCCCCCCCCCCCCCCCCCCCCCCCCCCCCCCCCCCCCCCCCCCCCCCCCCCCCCCGCCTCCCGCCCCCGGCCTCACCCCACACACACACACCTTGTGGGGAAGCTGAGGACTCAATCCCAGTAAGGCAGCCAGGTGCCAGGGCTTCTATGACACAGGCCACCTCTGTGCTTTTCAGGTTGTGGGGGAAAACCCACTACCATTTAACTGGTTCCAATTCATATCGACCTGACATCGGGTATAACAGGCACATTCATTTTTCTAATACCTAGACACTGGTGGGTTTGAGCCATCAACTTTGGTTAGCAGTCTTGTGCTTTTCCTTATTCTTCTTAATCTCCTGGTGTTTTATTGCTACCACCCACCCATGCCTTTGAGGCATTTCTGACTCGTGGCCTCATTTTAGGACAGAGGAGAACCACACCATAGGGTGTCTGAGACTGTGACTCATTATGGAAGCAGATGACCACGTCTTTCTCCCGTGGAGCGGGTGGTGGGTTTGAACCGCTGAACTTCTGGTTAGCAGCTTAACGCTTAACCACATCACTATCAGGGATGCTGTTGGTAATTTTAATATTTTTGGCCTTGTTTGATCATCTTTGATGACGAAAGTATATAACTTGATTTTTCTCTTTAAAATTGCATAGGACCCTGTGACAGGTACAATTATAGGAAAGAAGTGGCACACGCTGGTGAGCGTAGGTCAGATAAAGAGTTTATAGCAGGGCTGAGCCCCGGTGGCGTAGTGGTTGTGCGCAGAACTGTGGCCCACTGGGATAGAGGTTCGATTCCAGCTCCACAGAGCAAAGGCTGGGCCTCCTACTCCCACCACCTGAGGGCAGTGATGGTCCCCCCCCAAAAAAAACAAAACAAAACCCCCAAACCAAAAAAAACCCCGAAGAGTTTATAGCATCTGTACAACTTCCCGTAATGCCAGGTGGTGCTGGGTGAGGTGATGGGAGCTTCTCTGAGATGAGCCGCAGGAGTCAGGAGAATTCCAGTGGGCTAGATAACCCCCCCCTCCCCCCCAGCTGCTCCTCAGAAGAATGATGCGGCTCTCTACTTTGGTCAAGATTTAAAGTTTCTGACACCAAAGGAGCAGCTCCGCTCTGTCGTATTGGGTTATCAGTCAGAAGTGAGTTGATGGCAGTGAGTGGAGTTTCTGTTTTTAACAGGGGTGGTTGGGGGAGAACTCACCAAGCACGGAGGTAAGAAAGTGCAGGTTGCAATCAGGTAACTGAATTGTGTGGCCATTTCCTTCAAGACAAGAGAAGAAAAAAAAACTCTAATGAGAAGTCACAGTACATCCTAGCTCTTGTATCGTGTACAGTTTTTTTTGGGGGGGGGGTAGCACTGTCCTCTGTGGGAATGGAAGGCCCAGCCATGCTCCTGGAGAGCTGCTGCTGGATTTGAACCACCAAGCTGCAGTTCCGCACTCAACCACTACGCCACCGGTCTCATGCCTCTTTAACAGTTTTACAAGTAAAATAACATTTAAGGATCTTTCCACAGTGTGCCTGAATTTCATTGTATTCTTTCTGTGTTGGTATGCTGCTTCTTCGTTGCATTGAGCCAGTGCCATTTGGGGTAAGGATAAAGTTTTTCAAAATTTCTCTGTGTTCTGTTTGATCACAAAAGAAAATGTCCCATCGGCAAGCGAGTCTTGGAATAAAGAATGAAATTGGAACCAGGAAAAGACGAGAACACCACATTGGAGTAACACATGCTGGTTATCTTTCCGCACTGATCTTCGATGTCTTGTTCTTGCATTGGCTAAAGACCCAAACCAAACCATCTGCCATCCATTCGGACTCATAGTGACCTTAAAGGTCAGAGTCGAATCGCCTGTTGGGTGAATTTTTACCGGAGCAGAAAGCCTCATCTTTGTCCCCTGGAGCAGCGGTTAGAATCAGGTTGCTGACTTTGTGATTAACACCGATTCTTACCCCCCGCAGCACCATGGCTCCCGCAGCACCTTGTTACAGGGATGTGGTAAAAGAGCAGCTGATCCCAAGGGCTCAAATAGAGAGTACATGTTTAGAAAGTCATGCTGGCAACAGATGTACAAATATACCCGACACAATGGATCATTATAAATGCCCCCAATAAAATGATCTTTAAAAAAGGGTGGGTGGGGGGGATGCTGTTGTGGTGATCATTTCTTGTAGAAGAATCAATGCTAGCTTGGTCCCAAGGAGTTGGAGGCTAATGATGTCCCAAATGTCCAATTCTTCCAGATGCTTTTCCACATTTCTCTCCCATCATTCCCTTAAGTCTATTCCTTCCACACCCCTGGGTTCTGAGATGGGGTGCAACATGCTATTTGTCTGCTCCTATGTATGAACTATTAATTTGGTGCCCTTGTAGAAAAGCATTATTTGAGAAAATGACTCCAGAAGCTCATGAAACTTTGAGAAAACGTCTTCTGTGGTTGTGGTTGCTGTTCATTCCCAGATGCGAAGGTCAGCCAGAGATGAGTCAAATGCAGGGTCCAGAACCAGGGACCAAAAAATGTTCAAAAGTCACGGTAGGTTTTCTTGCTTCTACCAAATCTCAGCTATGAAATGAGTATATTCCTGGTAAGGTGATATGTATTGGAGCTGTACAGTGGTCCAGTATAGATACCACATCCCAGGAAAATGATAGATGGTGTCATAAGTTATACCTCCTACTAAGGGAGGGTCTTAAAGATGCCATGAAGGAAAGAGTGTGACTTGGTCTACACCTTCTTCTAAGGTCAGGTCTTAATCTCACCCTAATTCTATCTACTAATATCATATAGAATGCCCTTCAATAGGAGACTATAGCCACAGGCATGTAAAGTCCACTTATAATGTAGCACATAAGGAATTATTATTATTTTTTAGGAATTATTTTTTTTAGAAATCATTTTATTGGGGGCTTCTACAACTCTTATCACAACCCATCCATCCATCCATTGTAAGCAAAGCACCTTTTTTTTTCACCAGTAGCCCAAAAGTTGGTTATTGAAAAGAGCCAAAGAAGGGGGAAGTCAGGCCCCCCACTGGCAGGGTGGAGTAGAGCAAGTAGCAGAGCTCTGCGCCTGCTCAGCAATTCTGGTTTCCCCACAGGGCCATCTTGTTGTTGATGGGCAGCTTGAAGCTGTCAGACTGCACGCACGCAGCTATTTTCTCCAGAGCCTCAAAACGACTCATGAAAGCCTTCAGACTTGGGAACTCATCCAGGCACTTGGGCTCAAACACGCGGTTCTGGTCTAAGACATCATAAGTGAGGAAGTCCACGAAGGTGAGCTTGTCCCCGGAAAACCACGAGAGTTTCCCCAGGAACAAAGAAAACTGTTTGCGGTTCCCGGGCAACTGCTCCGGCTTCAGCTTTTCGTGGACAGGGCTGTCGCAGACCCGGACGGCTTGCACGCGGAAATCCATCATCTGGTTCTTCATGATGTCCACGCCAATCTTCTCTTCTTCAGTGTCGCCACACATGCTGTGCTTGCGGGCGATGTAGCGCAGGATGGCGTTGCTCTGCGGGATCTTGTTCTTCCCGTCCAAGGGTAGGGCAACTTAGGAAAGGCCAGGTCTAGCTTGAATTTCCCATCCAGCCGCTGGCTTCGATCGTAGTCGGGAGCGTCCCCGTACGTGGAGCGCTTCTCCTCGGAAGCCCTGTCGGTGACCTCCAGGAGCGTGCGATGGCGAGTGCCCGCCCGCCCAGGAGCATGGACTGAGTGGAGGAGCTCATCTTGGGCCGTGTCTGGCGGCGGCGGGAAGTAGCTGACCTGGGGACGGGATCTTCTCGCAAAGCACATTTATTGCCATCATCATACTCAAAACATTTGCTTTTTACATAGGCCCTTGGTATTAGCGCCTCATATTTTCCCCTCCCTTCCCGCTCACCCCTCCCTTCCTCATAAACCCTTGAGTCTTTATAAGTTATTACAATTTCGTCATATAGTACACTGTCCGATGACTCCCTTCACCCACTTCCCTGTTGTCTGTACCTCAGGGAGGAGGTTATATGTAAATCCTTATAATCAGTTCCCTTTCAACCCCACCTTTCCTCCACCCTCCGGGTATCACCACTCTCACCACTGGTCCTGAAGGGATCACCTGTCTTGGATTCCCCATGTTTCCGGTTCCTATCTGTACCAGTGTACATTCTCTGGCCTAGCCAGATTTGTAAGGTAGAATTGGGATCATGATAGTGGGGAGGGGAGGAGGGAGGAAGCATTGAAAGACAAGGGGAAAGTTGCGTTTCATCATTGCTACACTGCACGCTGACTGGCTCATGTCCTGCCCGAGACTCTTCTATAAGGAGATGTTGCTTCACCTACAGATGGGTTTTGGGTCCCCAAACTGTACACCCCTTTATTTATAATGATATAATTTTGAGTTCTTTGATGCCTGATACCTGATCCCTTTGACACCTTGTGGCCACACAGACTGGTGTGCTTCTTCCATGTGGGCTTTGTTGCTTCTGAGCTAGATGGCCGCTTGTTCACTTTTAAGCTTTTATGATACCAGACGCTATATCTTTTGATAGCCAGGCACCATCAGTTTTCTTCACCACTTTTGCTGATGCACACATTTGTCTTCATTGATCGTGTCAGGAGGGTGAGCATTATGGAATGCCAATTTAATAGAACAAAGTGTTCTTTCATTGAGAAAGTACTTGAGTGGAGGCCCAAACATCCACCTCCTGCTTTAACACTAACCTTATAAGGATATACATGTAGATCTATTTTTCCCCATTGTCATATATAAATATATTTACCTATGTTCATGCCTGCATTTAGCCCTCTCTAAATACCCTTTGCCTCCTGGTTCTTTCCTCTATTTCCTTTTACTTTCCTCTTGTCCCACTATCATGCTCAACCTTCATTTGAATTTCAGTAATTTCTCTCGGTTGCATTCTTTTTTTTTAATATAGATTTTATTGGGGGCTCTTACAACATTCAACACATTGAATTAAGCATACTTGTACACACGTTGCCACATTCATCTACAAACATTTTCTACTTGAACCCCTTCAGCATAAGCTCGTCTTTCCTCTAGTTCTTTATTGTTTTAAATTCTAACTCCCCATATTTCTCCTTCCCCTTTTTACCTCCCCCATGAACTCCCAATAATTTACAAATTGTTATTACCTCTTCATATCATACTGTCCAATGTGTCACTTCACTCACACCGCCCCCCCCCGCACCCCCCTCCCCACCCCCGTTGTCCGCACTCCAGAGAGGAGGTCACATGTAGATCCCAGAAATTTGTTCCCCTCTTTCTACTCCACCTTCCCTCCATCCTCCCAGTGTCACCACTTCCCACTAATCTCAAGGAATTATCTATCCTAAATCCCCACATTTCTCACTCCAATGTATATCCCCTGGTCTCAGCCAAATCTGTCTGACAGAATTGGAATAATGATAGTCGGTGGAAGGAAGCATTTGAGAACTAGAGGAAAGTTGCAAATTTCATTGCTACTACATTATACCTAGATTGGTTCATCTCCATGCTGCAACCCTTCTGTAAGAGGATGTCGCTTCACTTATTGATGGGATTTGGGTCCCCAATCTGAACTCCCCCTCATTTAAAATGATACAATTTTTAGGTCAATCCCAATCAGGCCTCTCACACCCACCTTGCCATTGATTTTGGAACACTTGTTCCATTGTCCCTGGGCTGGTCAGCATCACCTCCTTTCCCCCATCACCTCCTCCCCATGTCCCTCTGAACCATCAGTCCCATTGTTTCCTTCTCCAGACTGTTCTTCCAGCCTATCTTATCTAGATAGACCTGCAGAGAAACGATATGTCCAAAAAGCAACAAAAGCAAGATGAAGCAACAAAAGAAAACAAAATGATGACAACAAAAATTAGTGTCCAGAAAAATATAAATATGTAAAAAATTAAAAATAATAACAAAAGAAAAATCTGTAAATAGTTCAAGGTCTGTTCTTTGACCTCCAGGAGTGTCCCCTGGTTGAATCTGATGGGGTGCCACATCCTGGCCCCAAAGCATATCCTTGGTACTCCCTCAGGGACTCCGTGTTCTGCTCTCCCTGCTGCTCAACTGCATGCTCTTAGGGTTTCGTCAGGGTGTGGTGGGCTTAGATTGGGTGCAATCCAGACCCTGCATCTCCAGTGTTGTCCCTGTAGGGCCTTGAGTCAGCGAGGGACACTGTGTTTCATAGTGGGACCGGCCATATAATCCTCTCTGTGCACTGGCTGTACTGAGTGGGAATATGTCCTCAAGACTCGGTGGACCAGGGTGCTCTCCACTCTCTTTTCTTCCACATAAGGAATTATTGTAGAAGGGCCATAATAACGGAATATAATTCAGATGTATTACTGTAAAAAAGTAAACTTTTAGTAAGATTAAAAGGAAACCCAAATTGCATTATTGTCCATTTTCAAGTGAAATTAATATCTTAAGGTAATGCTTTTCAACAATAGCAAAAATTAATTGTTCATAGGAGCAGCCGTACAAAATATTTTTCAGGAAAAACAGTGGACTCGATTAACTACATAGATATATTTTTAAAAGTACTGTACCTTTTTTCCATGGTGTTGATACCACTTTCTCATCTACCCAACTTTAAGACTTTAGATGCAACATTTACAACACTTTCCATGATGACACTTTTTCTTTTTTTGGGGGGGGCATCACTGCCCTCTCGTGGTCATGGGAGTTACCCAGCTGCTGCTGAATTTTGAACCATCAAATTCAGTGGGCCGCAGTCCTGCACTCAACCACTATGCCACCGGGGCTCAGCAACACTTTTTCTTAAAATGTACACTTTTGACATATTTGTACTTAGATAGCTAAGGGATTTTTCAATTCTCTTTTTGTTTCCTGAAAAGCAAGTTTTCCAACGTCTTTGGAATGCATTTTCATTGCTTTTGGAAAATACACGTAATAGCTGTCCCTAAGCCTAAAGTTTGGAGCCCTCATGGTGTAGTGTTTACATGTTGGACTGCTAACTTCAAGATCAGTGGTTCAAAAGCTCCATGGGAGACAGATGGGACTTTGTACTGTACAGAATTAAGAGTCTTGAAAACTCTTATGGGCAATTCTACTCGTCCTCTGGGGTTGCCATGAGTCAGAATTGACTGATGGCAGTGAGGGTGTGAGTAAAGGCCAAAGTTATTTATATCATAAAGGACCCTTTTTTTAGTGGTAGTCATTCTTCAAAACAAAACAAAAATAACTTCAAGCCTTGAGTTGCAAAATATTGAATGATTCAGGCAGCACCAAAAGAAGATCATTCTACCAAAATAACTCTTCAGTCATTTCAATAGGTAGCATATGAGGAAGAACCAATAGTACTGAAAGAAGTTCAAGCTACACCGAAAGCTTTGGCTAAACAACGTTCCAGGAATGGGTGGGAAGCCAATTGAAGTGTTTCAGCAAAGTGATGAGACAGTAGACGCACTCAGTCATCACTGCCAGGAATTTGGAAGACAGCTCTATGTGGCCACCTGACTGGAAGAGATCCATATTTGTACCTACTCGAAAGAAAGGTGACCCAATAGCATGCTCAAATTATAGAACAATATTATTAATATTATATGCAAGTAAAATGCTGCTGAAGATCATCCAACAGTGGTTGTAACAGTACATTGTCAGGGAGCTTCCAGAAGTTCAGACTGGATTCAAAAGAAGACGTAGAATAAGAAATATCATTGCTGATGACAAGATGTACCTTGACTAAAGGCAGAGAATACCAGAAAGATGTTTGTTTTATTTGATTGCGTGAATCATAACCATTTATGGATAGCCTTCAGAAAACTAGGAATTCCAGAACACTTAATTGTTCTCATGCAGAACTGGTATAGGGACCAAGAGGCAGTTGTGCAAACAGCACAAGGAAATTCTGGGTGGTTTATAATCAGAAGAGGTGTTCGTCAGGGTTGTGTCTTTTGCACCCTACTTATTCAGTCTGTCTGCTGAGCAAATAATGAGAGAAACTTGTTGATGAAAATCAAGGACTAAAGGGGCTGAGCCCTGGTGGCGTACTGGTTGTGCGCGGGACTGCGGCCCACTGGGACGGAGGTTCAATTCCAGCAGTGGGGCTGGACCTCCTACTCCCACCACCGGAGAGCAGTGATTGCCCTCCCCCCCCCCCCCCAAAAAAAAAAAAAAAAAGAAAATCAAGGACTAAAACCCTCAGTATGGAGTGCAACTCAAGGTGAAGAAAACCAAAAGCCTTGTAACTGCCCCAATAGGGAGTAGCATCATGATAAAAAAGAGATTGACGTTTTTAAGAATTTTGCTTTGCCCGGATCCACAATCAATGGTCACAGAAGCAGCAGCCAAGAGGTCAAATGGCAGACACATTGCACTGGGAGATCTACACAAGAACTCTTTAAAGCGTTGAAAAGCAAAGATGTTCCCTTGAAGAAGTAAGGTGCACCTGACCCAAACCATGGTTCCTTCAATGGCTTCATGGGCATTTGAAAGATAAGACATTGAATAATAATAATAATAATAATAACAACAACAACAAAAACAACAACAGATGTATTTGCATTGTGGTGCTGGCAAAAAATATTGAAAGTACCATGGACTGCTAACTGGACAAACCTATCTGTCTTGGGAAAAGTATGGCAGGAGTGCTGCTCCTTGCAGACAAAGAGGGCAAGACTTTGTCTTCCTTCTTACTCTGGATGTGTTGACAGAGATCAGTCCACGGAGAAGGACACTGTGGTTGGTAGATGAGAGGGGTAGCGAAAAAGCGGAAGGCCTTTGGCCCCGTGATTGCGACAGTGAGCTCAAGCATAAGGATGATTGTGGACAGTGTTTCATGCAGTGTACATAGGCTCACCGAGTCAGAGTGAACTTGAAGCAGCTAACGCCCCCACTGCTCCCACCAGCCATTGTAATGATAGGTGCAGACGCCTAACTCTCATATTAGAGCAGTTGACTTGGAGCAATACACGACTCTCGGTGCTGCCAAATTCTATTTCCATGTTGGAAAAATGACTGCTGTAAATTTAATTAATAATCTGGAGTTAGAGGACCTCATATTCATTTACATGACTTTTTCCCCTGCATTGCTTACGCTAAGATGCTCATGGCTCATTTGTACATCTCACATATCATTCAAGGACCAACTTTTAAGTTGCCTTCTGATTCCTTCAACTGAAAGTAGAATGGTATTTCGTCTAACTCCCAAATGCATTATTAGAGAAACCCATGGGCAGTTTTTACTTTCCTTGGATTATAGTTGTACATGTTGAGAGTGTCAGGGTGTGTGTGTGTGTGTGTGTGTGTGTGTGTGTGTGTGTCTTTGAGGTCTTATGTTTCATTATCCCTTTTAACTCTAGTTCTTAGTCTCCCAGTGTACTTCCTTCCACACGAATGAATGAACCCCTAAATTATTTTGTAAACAGTGAATTGAAATGGAATTCAACAAATCCATTGCAGGGTACCTATGTGCCCCGTCTATATTTTCAGCTTTAGATTGAGGTCAGATTCTGTGATGGGTCATATGCATCTGATTCATGGTAAGGTTTATGATCATGTGTTTATTTAATGCCAGCTTTGAATTGAGGACTTAATTAGCATCTAGCCAGCTCTGACTCTTGGCGACCCCATTTGAGTCAGAATAGAACTGTGTTCAATGTAGTTCTTTCTCATTGATTGATTTATTTTCAGAAGTAGATTGCCAAACTTTCTTCTGAGTTAACTCTGGGGAGACTAAAACCACCAACCTTTCAGCTAGCAGCTCAACACATTAGCTGTTTATGTCAGTCAGAATACTTAAGATATCTCAGCATCATCTAGTCATTTCTGACCCATAGTGACCCTACAGGACAGGGTAGACATGTGCCTGTAGGATTCTGAGATCCTAACTCTTTCCAGATACAGACAACCTCATCATCCCCCCCACCCCCCCACTGAGTGCCCTGTGGTTTCAAACCACTGACTTTGTTCTTTGCAGCTCATTGTGTAACTACTCTGCCACCAGGTCTAGCTACTATTAATTATTTTTCTTTCAGCCATTAATGGAACAATCAGAATGATGTCCTATGCTTAGGTCTGTAGTTTCTGTATCCAAGAGGATGGCTTTATAAGCTCCAAGGTTCCTTCCAGTAAGATTTTCTGTCATCTTGGGATGGATCTCATTGAGTGCAGAGTGTAGCATTAAGCAAATGCTGCGCTTGATGAAGATACATTTATTTCCTGATTTGGATTCTGTTTTGTTTTGTTTTTGTTATTGGGGGCATCACTGTCCTCTGGTGGTGGGAGTAGGAGGCCCAGCCTTGCTGCTGGATTTGAACCTCCAACCCAGTGGACTGCCGTCCCACACACAGCCACAACGCCACCGGGGCTCAGCCCCCTCCTGATCTAAATTCTGTTAGTGACTATGACTCCACATTCCACATGGCTTCCTTCCATGCCTTTCCATTTTCCTGGCGATAAACACCCCAGTATCTTACTCTGGTTTACAAAGTGTGATGGTCTGGCCCCTTCCTCTGCCTCCAACATGTACTTCTCATTCTCGGTCTCCATTCTCCAGCAACACATATTTTCTATTCTTTTTTTATTAAAAATCATTTTATTGTGGGCTCATACATCATTTTTCACAATACATAAATAGACATACTGTGCCAAGCACTTTCACATGTCCACTGCTGTTATCATTCTCCAATCATCCACCTTTCTCCTTGAGCCTCTAGTATCAGCTTTTCTATCCCTTCCCTTCTTCCCCTGCTCTCCCCTCCCCACCAACCCTCAATGCTTTATACATTATTATTGTTCTGTCATATCTTACACTGCCTAACCTCTCCCCGACCCACTCCTTTGATGCCCGTCCTTCAAATAGGAGCTTATGTGTATAGCCTTGCAGTTGGTTCCGTCTCTCCACCCCACCTTCTCTCTACCCTTCCAGCATCTCCAATCTCACCACTTGCCCAAAGGGGCTCATCTTGGTTTCCCCATATCTCCAGCTCCCCTCTCTACTAGTGTACCTTCTCCAGTCCATCTGGATTTGTAAGATAGAGTTGGGACCATGATGGTTGTGGAGAGGAAGGCTTCAGGAACTAGAGGAAACTTAATGCATCATCGCTGCCCTGTTGCACCTTGACTGGTCTGTCACCTCCCCTTGACTCCCCTGTAATGGGGTGACCAATTACCCACCAGTGGGCTTTAGGTTCCCACCCTGCACTCCCCCTCATTCGTGATGATGTGATTCTTGTTCTTTGATGCTTGATACCTGCTCCCTACGGCCCTCCTGATCACACAGGCTGGTGTGCTTCTTCCATGTGGGCTTTGCTGTTTCTGCGCTGAATGGTGATTCATTGATCTTCAAGTCTTTGAGATTCCAGACATTCAATCATTTGGTAGCTGGGCACCATCGTTTCTTCTACTCTGTTTGTCTCTGTATCCATTTGTCTTCAGTGATATCGGGAGTCAATTGGTCCATTGATTTTGATTTTTGTTCTGTGATGCCTGATACCTGATTGTTTCAGCACCTCATGATTGCACAGGCAAGTGAGCTTCTTTTATGGTGTGTTTTGTTGCTCCTGAGTTAGATGGCTGCTCATTTATGCTCCAGCTTTTAAGACCCCAGATGCTATATCTTTTGATAGCTGGGCACCATCAGGTTTCTTCACCACTCTTGCTCATGCTCCCACATGTCCTCAGTGGGCGCCTTGGGGATGTGTACACACAGTGATATGTGTGTTTTTTTTGTCCCTGTTTGATGACTATTGCCTAGACCTTTCACCACCTTGTGGCCACGCTGGCTGTTGTGTTTCTTCTGTGTGGGTGTGGTCTCTTCTTAGGTAAATGGTCTATTGTTTATCTTCAGGCTTTTAAGACCCCAGACGATATATCCTTTGATAGCTGGGCACCATCAGCTTTCTTCACTACATTTGCTTATGCACCCATTTTACTTCTGTGATCATCTTTTCTATTCTTTTTTTTTCATCTTTTCTATTCTTAAACATGCCTAATGGCTTTGCATAAGCTCTCCATACCCCTGACTTGCAGGGCAGTCTTCTTTTCTCAGCTTGCATATCACTTCCTTCAAGAAGCTTTCCCTGATGAGTGACTAACATGATCATACACCCTCTTGTAGCACCGAACTTTAATTCTCTGCAGAGGGCTTTGCATCATGGAATATAATTCTTGTTTATTTCTTGCATTTATGTTGACCTGTTATGATAGACCTTGTCTATCTTGTGAGTTTTACTCTGTGTCCTCAGGCTCAGGAGTAATGTCTGGGCCTAACTTGCACTGAGTATGTATGGATTTGTTAAATGGGAAAAAAAAAAAAGGTCCATTGGTTGTGATTCAGCAGTAGCACTATCCTTTAGGAAATGATTTCCTATGTAGTCATTTTTCAGGAGATTAAAGATTGTATAGGCTGATGCTAAAGAAAGTTAAGATTACCCTGGCCCATATTGAAGTGAGTTTAATTCTAACAAGAAAAAAGTTAGAGCGAGAAATTGGCCATGTTGGACAGCGGTCCTTTCTTTGAAAACTAGTGTGTGATGATGAAGGTTTGCCCAGGGTTTAAGTCCTCATTGAGCAGTTTCAGCACCAGCTGTTCAGTGAGGTGGGTGACATTGGTCACAATGTACAAGTCCTTGCATTGATTCTGATGTGGGGGTTCTGTTTACCTTCACCTGGTTCCTTCCCCGCATGGGTTCTTGTTTCTGTTTTACAGGAATTGCTGAGTCTTTGGAGATTTGGGGAGAAGAAGGTGCTAATAAAGCTGGAGTGGCAGTGTTCTTTTCAGCTGTCATTTACATGTATCATCCCATGCCAGTTATGTGCTTCCAAGATTCTGCAGCAGTTTTCTGTTTTGAACAATTCACATCCTTTCCTTGTGTACTGCCTTCTTCACCAGTGTGTCCATCGAGCCAGGGCGTGTGCTGTTGAAGCCCCACCTTTGAATAGGAGCGGTCAGAACTAAGAAGGCTTCAGGAATGAACCTTGATGGAGTTCTTCTCTGAGCAGGGACCATGTGTCGTTAAGCTGCCCAGGCCAGTCCACAAAAGCCTGTTTATAGCTCATCCTACCGCTGGTTTCCATTTTACATTGTTGAGTGTTTAAGACAAAACAACTCCTGTTATAATAATAATAGTTACCCATGAGTTTCGAAAGTGGACACCTTCCAAAAATGTATTTTAATAGGGAAGCAGCTCAATTTAGGAATGTCGATGAAAACTTGAGGGGACTCTTGGGGTCCTTTTAGAAGAGACTCTGCCTTTATTCCACTGTGAGGGGCTGGCACTGTGCCTTTTGTGTTGTTGTGTTTCTTACATCTGGTTGTTCTCTGGGAGGATATATGTCAAGGTGAAGGCAAGGACTACTGTGGGTGTGTTGTGAGACTTTGTAAGATTGATGGCGCTGCTTTTCCATCCTCCCTTTTACGCCTCATCACTCAGGTTTTCCTTTCCTTTGCTTGGTTCAACAGGTATTGTTAGTCACCCCGCAAGACTGGCCTTGCTATGTGGCTCAGGACAGCGCGTCCTTCTGAGGGAGAAGACAAGAGGAGACTGTCCCAAGGAAACCTAGTGGGGGGCTGCAAAGTGGGGGAAAGAGTAATGCAGTGTGAGCACCACTGATCAAACGTGTGGAACAACTCAGGGAGGGACTTGGTATGGTGCTGGAATGGGTCTGACAGGACGTGTGTAACTGGACAGACACTACCACTAAAGAATGTTTGTGCTTTTAAACTAGTTTGTAACGGACACATCTTTGGACATTCTGTGAAGAGCTGTGTGGTTGTGATAGTTGTCTCTTGCCTCCAAGGCTATGCTAAAACTGTTGCCTTGGCTGGATTGCAACTTAAGTTTGCAATTTACAGTGTGTGATGTGTTACTTAAAGCAAAGCCTCCTAGTAGGCTGTTTCCCAGAAGCTTTATCCTCAACACGCAGCTCTCACATGGAACCCTCTCTTCGTATGCTGGATTTCTTTTCTAGAATGACACCATGCAGGATAACGGTTTGCTTGGATTGTTTCTAACCACGCTACTGATTGCCCGGATGATATAAACAGAAAAGCCAGTCTCTCAACATCCTCACTGCACGCAGCGTGGCATTTTATAGGTAGTCATACAAAGTTTTGCATTTTCCAGAAGACAGAGAATGTGTCGTGAAATTCATGCTTGTTAAAATGGAGCCAGACAATTAGTTGCTTATGTGTTTACTTCTACCCATCGTTCAAATATAGCTGTCATTCCTGCACTGCCTACGGTGCTAAATTAAGAAGTTGACCGGCCCAGTTAGCTTTTAGCAGTATTTTATTTTAGCTGTGGTTTTGGCCCGAGGAGTCGCCACTGTTCAATTGGTATTGCTGTAAGGCGACATGAGAGATGGTTTTTCTAAATTTGAGGAAACTGAAAGCATATTAATTGCATGCCAACTCTGAAGAGAACCCTAACTTTGGTTCTTAAGTTGGCCCCAAATCTAATCAAAGATCTTGACCAAATGGCCATCTTTCAGAAATTGTGGGCCAATCTGTAGAGAGTTCAAGGACATTAAAGGAATTTCTTAGGTCGGTGAGCAATGATTTTTTTTAAAACTTTTACTGTGAATTAGATGAAGGTTTATAGAGTAGGTAGAAGTTATATAACCAACAATTCATACACATTTTCTTTTGACTCCTCTACTGCTATCCCTTCAATCGTCCACTATTTATCCTGTTTCCTCCCGGTCTCTCCTGTTCTCTCTTTTTTAACCCTCTCCACCAGTGGTTCTCCACCTTTCTCATGCTGCCATCCTTTCATGCATTCCTCATGTGGTGGTGATGCCCAACCATGAAATTATTTTTGTTGCTACTTTGTAACTAATTTTGCCATTGTTATGAATTGTAATGTAAGTATCTG
Organism: Nesogale talazaci; assembly: GCA_004026705.1. Lineage (NCBI taxonomy): Eukaryota > Metazoa > Chordata > Mammalia > Afrosoricida > Tenrecidae > Nesogale > Nesogale talazaci. The sequence goes on along the minus strand of PVJH01011109.1, from coordinate 14,871 downwards.
ATATGCAGCATGTATTTTCATTGTTATACATTGAACATAATTAAAGCATAGTGATGTATCATAGAAACATTATTTAATTATATATTGTGAAATATTTATTTCTAATGACAAACAAGTGAAATTTTGTCTTAGAGCATGGTATAGCATGGGTAACATTCTTAATATAAGAACAGTAAGCTACATTGCAACATTTTTGCACAGTATATGTCAAAAGCATATGTCAGTGCAAAGGTTGAGATAGTTTCTTTCTCAGCAGATCAACACATCTGCCTGTGAGCAGACGCACCTGGAGACTGATGGAGGAGTGGTGTCTTGGTTCCTGAGACCACTGGAAATAAGTGTTTTCCAATGATCTTAGGAGATCCCTGTGAAAGGGTTGTTTGGCAACCCTCAGAGGGGTTGCGCCCCACAGGTTGAGAACCACTGCGCTACTCTTTGTCCTTGGGTAAATGTTGTCCTTTTGCTCTTAAATGACTGATTATTCTAACATAAGGGTGCGTTCCAGTCCAGACCTCAAGGATGACAGAAGGCTGTAGTCAATCATGATCTAACCAGTAACCCTGACTTCTTTTATAATTTTCAGTTTTATCTCACATTTCTCTCCCACTCTGCACAGGACCTTCTGATGTGATTCTTTCCAGAGCAGTTGTGTGTCAGTCTGGGTAGACTAGAGAAACAAATCCATAGACACTCATATATGTATAAGGAAGAACTTTATATACAAGAGCAATTGAATATTGAGAAAACATCCTATCCCAGTCAAGATCAAGTCCATAAGTCCAATATTAGCTCATATGTCCAACACCAATCCGTAAAGGTCTCTTCAGGTCAATAGGTGGGACGTCTTGTGGATCCAGAGGCAGTGTAAACATCTCATCTCTGGCAGGGGTCTCCACGTGACTTCTCCAGCTCAGGGCACTAGTGTACTTCCAAATGTGCCTTGTCAGTAGAGTGTCTCCCAGGGAGTGAGGAGAGAGAGAGAGAGAGAGAGAGAGAGAGAGAGAGAGAGAGAGAGAGAGAGAGACTCCTGCCTCCAAGGAGGAAAATACAAGAATTCCCAGAGTCCTTAGGGGAAGGCCATTCCTATACAGAGTCTCAGGATTGTGGAGATTAATGTGTGCATGATCCATTTGGACTAATCATTATTTCCATGTCTTTCAATTTTCATCATTCTTCTTTCCTCTGGATGGGGGGACACCATTAGTTGCACCTTAGAGGGCTGTTTTATATGCTTTTAAGACCCCAGTTGCTACTCACCAAGATAGGAAGGAGATCAGTATCTTTGTAAGCTATGTTATACTAATTCATCTTGTTGCCGTCTAAGATAATGGCCCTGATTCTCCAGGACCATAACTCATTCCTTTGAGGTGTTTGGTTATGTTTGGGAACTCTTCCTAACTTTGCCCCCTGTATGGTCCACCACATTCATGCATATATTTGCAGACTTGTACTTGCACATGTACAAGTCTCTATGTTTTCATGAGTATACTACTACTCACACTAGTACACTTGTGTCTATCCAGGCATCGACTTGTAGAACACCATTATTGCATGAATGTGTATCCAACAGCATTTGCCTCTATTTCTTTTAACTCTTGTTACTCTCCCAAGTTCTTTATCTGCTTTCATAATTTTTGGGGTCAACATCCCTCTTATTGTATGCTGCCTTCCTCTTCACTCAAGTTAACAGTTGTCTATTCTTTGCTGTGACTTCTCTCCTCTATCTTTCTTTCCTACCCCTGATAACTATCAAAGAATATTTCTTTTGGTGAAAAACTTTTACTGAACTTTTATAATGGGGTCTCCTGTAGTATTATCCTTCCATGATTTTACTCAGCATAATTTTGTCCAGCTTAATACATATTAGGAGGGTTTTTTTAAGGGGAAAATGCAGGATTTTAATTTAATTATATTTTTATTATTAATCATTTTACGGGGAGCTTTCAAATGTTATAATGATCCACAATTCAGTTAAACCAAGCATAATTTATGATTGCTACCACTATCAGTTTCAAAACAGCATAAACAGTAGCATAAAATAGTCCAAACTCTAAGGATAAAATAGTTTAAAAAAAAAAGATGTTAGGGCGCTGAGCCCCAGTGGTGTAAGTGGTTGAGCCGGACTGAGGCCCGCGGGCTTGGTGGTTCAAATTCAGTGGTGCCTCTCACGAGCAGCACTGGGTAGCGCCCACGACCACCAGAGGCAGTGATGCCCCAAAACAAAACAAAAAAAAAGACGTTAGGAGACACTGGGCAGTGTAAGTTATGACAAAATAATAATATTTTATAAAGTATTGAGGGTTGGTGGGGGAGTAAGGAGCAAGGATGGAGGGGAAAAGATGAGAAACTGATATAAAGGACTGAAGTGGAAAGGTGGATGTTTGGAGAATGAGGACAGCATGCAAAGAAACGTGGGACAATATATGTATTTATGTATTGTGAAAAACGATGTATGAAATACATAATAATAAAAAATAATAATAATAAAAAAGACATTAGTTTTGAAAACCAGCAGTCTGGAGCTGGATACAAGTGTAATCTAGAATTCGAGGTTTGTTTGTTTTTGTCATTCCTTGATGTTATTAATTGTAGATGCCAGGTGCACCATTCCTGTTTGTGGATCTTGTAAATAGCCAGCCGTTTTCAGTTACCACACAGACCCTTTCCAAACAGACCGATTAGTGCATTTATAACTGGATTTATTTCTTAATATATTGGAAGGTTTTGTTCCTTAGAGTAGTAAATTATCAGAGTTTATTTTGAGTTTTTCATTTTGTGCATTGTGTTCATGGCTGTAGGCTCCAGGCAACTCATTCCTCTGGGAACCATATTTAATGAAGCCATTTCCACATTGAAGTGAGGTAGGTGAGGTATTAAGGTGACAGAGAGGGAGATGACACATTGGTTCTGCATTATGTTTGAAATGTTATATGGCCAAGTATGAAAAGCATCCAGATAAATCCTTAGCAATCAGAACACTTGCTTCACTAGATTTTTGCTAACTGCCAATCATGTTGGACTGAGCTAATCTGTGCCTCTTTCTGAAACTTGAAGTAAATGATTAACAATCAATCTTCTCTTGTGAAGGCAAAAAAAACCTTACTTTCTTACAAAATTAGTCTATTCCATATATTAGATAAATGCTATTTTTGAGCATTCGAACTTAATAAATGATGCTCTTGGAGTATTTTGCAGTTTTATGATACTCACTTGACTCAGTACTATTTCTGTGGCATATATTTAGATTGATATGGTGTCACAGAATTAGAGGTGTTTGACTTGAGGAAAGAGAGAATCCTGTCCTTTATATTTCATTAAAAAACTCACCAACAAAAGCAAACTGCATTATACTTTTCTCAGTTGAATCTCAGAATGCTTGACAGTAGTGAGATTTCTTTTTTTCCTTAGTTTTCTTATGCCGATGCAAGAGAATAGTTTGTTATTTTCCCGATGGTTCTTTTAGGAAAACGTGCTAAATTGTCCTCCTGTGTTTGAGACTGGAAGCATGAGAGACTAAATTACAATGTTAAGATAGTAAACACTAACTTCTGGATTGTTTTTCCCCTCAACTGGTAGTTCCACACAGTAAAAATATGAAGCTATAATTAAATAGCTTACTGAAAATAAGTGAAGAAATTCAGTACCATCAGAAAGAAACTTTTTCCTTCTTTGAAGTTATTTGAATGATTAACTTCTATTTATGGAAAAAGAAACAGACACAATGGCAATATCATATCAGAGAAGTGTGAGCAAAGGTATGCATGCATCAATTCATTTTGGCTATGAAAACATGTATGAAAATACTTTTTGCACAAGTAATTGTTTTTTTGTTATTTGACTGCAGTTAATAATGTAGTGATTTATGGCTAACGGAATTGTGGATCATAAAAATGAGCATTTTTAGTTTTAGCCATGAGACTAAATATGCTGGAGGAGAGGAATGTGTACAGGTGCTACAACAAGTAACCTGTTAGTATTTGGGTTGGAGTAAGATTTAGATTGAAAGCTTACATAAAAACTGGCCAGCCGCTATGAGAAAACAAATGATTTATTATTGCCTATTTTAGAGGCAAGATCTATCACTGTGGGAGATAAATGCCTGCATTAGGCTGGTTCTCTAGAGAAGCAAAACCGTATCTATCTTGAGAAATTTATATCAAGACAGTGCCTCACACAGTTGTAGAAATGGGTTAGTACAGTGTGTTTCAAGTCTGTGGGTCTGATTAAGCTAGAAGTATAGTTGTGGGGGTTGATGAACTTGGATGCAAGAACATTAACCAGGAAGACCACAAGTTAGTGGATGCAAAGTGAAACGAATCAAGGTCAGCAGGCCATTAACGGTTACTAGGATTGACAGGCAATATGACAGACCATTGACCCAAGTCCAAAGAACTGAACGTCTGCAAACCAGATGCAGGATCCAGCCCCAGAAGTCAGCCAGTTTCTTCACAGCGTCAGTGTACAAAGAAGTAGGCCTCCACCTTGAGGAAACTTCCTTCCCATTGTACCAGGCCTGTGACTTGAGTGAGAAGGTAGCACAATACCCTAATTGTCTCACAGCTGCTTGGTTGCTCACAGTAGATAGAGTCCATCATGGAGCTGAATGTGTTAGTTTTCATTATGGGCTGCCAAATTACTGAGAAACCTGCCCCAGCCAGGTAGACACAGAATTATTGCAATGTGATCTTTAGGTGATATTTATAATTACCGTTGCTAGCAGTTTGTGAATGGCCGAGGAAAGGGAAGTTCCTACAGTGGCCCCAGGGAATACTTTTCATTATTATGTTTTGAACATTATGATGGACATCTAGTGTTTCCTTTTCTTTCTTTCTTTTTTTCAGTAGTGTTTCCTTTTCAATGCTGTTTCCAGGAGCAAGTATGACTTACAAATAAATCATGGAACCTCTTGAAATGTTTCTCCTTCTGATGGTAACATCTGAAAAATCAGGAGAACTTCTAAACACCTTTAGATATTAGGCCACAGCTTGTCTGTCAGTTTGTGATTCTGGAAGCTACGTCGCTGATATTTCAAATGCCAGCAGAGTCACGCAAAGTGAACAGATTTTAGTGGAGCTTCCAGACTAAGAACAGGCAACGAAGAAAGAATCGACTGCCACATAAAGATCGATGTCTTTGCCGCGTTGAGCTAAAATGAACTGTTACTGGACATTTTAAATCAGAAAATCTTATGATTTACAATGCTGGCAATAACAAAATCAAGAGGAATGATGTGGGTTTCATTGTCAAAAGGACATTGCAAAAATCAGTCATGAAATACAGTGCTGTTTGTGATAGGATTACATCTTTCTGCTTTCAGATAGATAGCCGATCAAGGCAACTATTATTCAGGTTTAGGCATCAACCACAAAAGCTAGTAATGTAGCAGTTGAAGAATTCTGAAATGGATCAAACATGCAATCCAGATGCATTGATCATTCTTGGCTATTGAAAAGTTGGAAACAAAGAGGAAGGAATAGAGTTGGAAAATACCAGCGTGGAGATAGCAATGAAGCTGAAGATCACATGATAGAATTTTACAAGACCAATGACTTGTTCATAGCAGGTGCCTTTTTGCGATAACCTAAAAGATGTCCATGTTATCATTATGGATCAGAACTGACTCATTGGCACCTAACAACAGCAGACATTAAATATATTTTAAATGAATTATATCCCTTTTGCAATGCTTTATGCAAATAAAGCATGCTGTTGCTATATGAATGCTATCTATTCTTGCTTATGCAATCTCTCTCTTTACTGTTTGTTGCTGTCATAATTTTTTATCCTCCTTAAAACTGTATCATTCTGGTTGCCAGGACGATTTTAAAATGGCAGCTATACATCTTTTCAAGACAAAGGATTTACTGGAGTTTTAAATAGTTTAGACAAAGATCACATGTTTTCATAGTCAGGAAGTCCAACTGTATTTGTGAAGAGGCTTAATTTTCACCTTGTATTTAAATGACAACCTCTTTCACAGTGTATTTAAATGCCAACATCTTCTGGCACAATGCTTTCTCCCTTCATTTTCAGAGACAGGAAACCATTACTTACTTCTTGCATTGGAATTTGTGTCCTTAAATTCTTGTCCTAGTTTTCTTCCTTCAGATTATAAAATGTTATCCAAAATGGGTTCGTCAAATTCTCAAATTAAAAGGAAATTCATGTATCAAATGCTACTTTTAGAAATAAGACTGATGTTAGAAGCTCAAACCACCCATGATGTAATAAAGTGTTGCAAAATACCAAGGGATTCACTTCACCATTTGTGGGTTTCTTTCATTACTACTTCCCTTTAACCAATGATCATAAAGTACCCTCCCAAAATAAACTGAACTCACTGCCATGGAGTTAAGTCCAACTCACAGTGACCCTATCAGATAGGGTGGGACTTTCCCTGTGGGTTTGCAAGATTGATACTCTTAGAGCGGCTGGTGGTTTCAAACTGCCGACTTTGCAGTTAGCAGCCCATGTGTAATCACTACCCCATCAAATGAAATAAATTTGGGTTCCTCATTTCGTTAGGCCAGGTTGACTAGAGTAACAAATCCAGTGACACTTATGTGTAAGAAAGAACTTTCGATCAAGAAGTAGGTATATCCAAGAAACCATCCCAGTCCCATCCAACTCAAGTCCATACGTCTGTTACTAGTTCACAAGTCCCTCTTAAGACTTGCGCAGCCACTTACAATGATGCAGAATGCAGGATGATCACAGTCTGGTGGGTGCAACGTCATGTGGATCCAACAGTGGTGGTTCTGGCAGCAAACAAGCTCAGGCAGCAGGAAGGTGAACGGGCAAGAGAGAAAGGGGGAGGTTCTGAGGACCCTCCTTATGAGAAGACCACACGCACAAGGAGGCACCATAAGTTTGTGACCTGATTGACAGATGGGATACCACCCTACACTTTCGTATATCTTCAAGTTGACATGAAATTATGTACCTTCCATACTCATGCTTGGTAGTAAAAGAGAGTAAGTCCCTCACTGAGATTGATTGACAGAGTGGATGCAACAATGGGTTCACACATAGACACAATTGTGATGATGGAGCAGGACTGCTCTCCATAGGGCTGCTGTTCAATGACACCTACCAACCACCACCACCACTTGGTCATTTAGTAGAAGTTCAGAGACTTGGCTGGAAGAGCTCTATTAAGACATTTCACTCCACAGTAGTGTTCTGTACAACAGAATCAAGTGCTGCTCAGCCCTGGACCATCCTCACAATCATCTTGTTGTCTGAACTCATTGTTGGATCCACCATGACAGTTTATCTAATTGAGGGTCTTCCCTTTTTTTTCTCACCCGCTACTTTCCTAAGCACGATACCTTTTTCCAGTACTTGTGCTCTCCTGATAACGTGTCCAGTGTACGTGAGATGAAGTCTTGCCATCTTTGCTTCTGAGATGCATTCTGGCTGCACTGTCTTCCAAGAGAGATCATTTGCTCTTCAGGTAATCAGTGAAATATTCAACATTCTTCACCAACACCATGATTCAAAGCCATCAATTCTTCTGTATTCCTAGCTTTTGCATGCATATCAGGTGATTGAAAATATGATCTTCGTTTTTGGACATTTTTCCTTTTTAGCTTTTGAATATTTTAAAGAAATATTTTGTAGCACATTTCCCCAATATAATATGCAAATAAGTTTCTCTTTTTTTCTACTTAAAAAGATAATTTTATTGAGGATTCATACAACTCTTATCACAATCCATAAATACATCCATTGTGTCAACCACATTTTTACATTTGTTGCCATCATCAATCTCAAAAACATTTTCTTTCTACATGATGCCTTGGTATAAGCTCCTCATTTTTACCCCTTCCTCCCCACCCACCCTCCTTCACAAACCTATGAGAATTTATAAATTATTATCATTTTGCCATGTCTTACATTGTCAGGCATCTCCCTTCACCCACTTTTTCTGTTGTCTGTCCACAAGGGAGCAAGCTATATATGTAGGTGCTTGTGATAAGTTCCCCTTTCTAGCTCACCTTCTCCTTCCCCTCCTGATAGCACTACTCTCATTATGAGTTCTGAGGAGTTTATCTGGCCTGGATTCCCTGTGTTTCTTATCTGTGTTAGTCCAGGTAGGCTAGAGAAACAAAATTCACAGACACACATAGGAATATAAGCGTAAGATTTTTGTGTGTGTGTGTGTGTGTGTATGTGTGGCATCACTGCCCTGGTGGAAGTAGGAAGCCCAGCCTTGCTCCTAGAGAGCTGCTGCTGGATTTGAACCGTTAGCCCTGTGGGCCGCAGTCCTGCACACAACCACTATGCCACCAGGGCTCAGCCAAGGGTAAGATTTATATTCAAGAGGAATGGGACATTAAGAAAGCATCTCAACCCAGTCCAGTTCAAATTCATAGCCTATATGCCTGATACCAGTCTATGAAATCTCCTTCTGACTCACGAAGTCATAGGCCAGTGGGTGCAGAGTCCCGGCACTGGCGGGGGGCGGGGGGGGGGTCTCCCCATGCATGGCTCCTTGCTTCCAGGGCTCAGGGTACATCAACAGCATCCAGTGGTGGTAGAAGCAACTCAGCGCTGGCAGGGCTCTCCATGTGGCTTCGCCAGCTTCAGAGGTCTGGTTCCATCAGGGTAAGGCCATGTGGCTTCTCCTCCGGCTCCTTCAGCTGCTCGGACACTGTCATCTTGTCTTGTCTCTGAGACTAACTCCTAACAGCTGGGGAGATGGCTTCTCATCTCCATGAGGTAAATACCTTGAGATTTCCTAGACGTATCAGGAGAAAGCTATGACCACAAAGAGGCCTCATTGGCTATTTAATGGCTATCTCCAGATTAACAGGCTAGATTCCACCCCTACATCTCAATCATGAAATTTACATAAGCACATGACCGCCACATTTTCTGTACCAGTGTACATCCTCTGGTCTAGCCGGATTTGTAAGGTAGAATTGGGATCATAATAGTTGGGTGGTGGGGGAGAACATTAAAGAACTGGAGGACTTTCCTACTCCCACCAGGGCTGTGATGCCACAAAAAAAAAAAAAAAAAAGAAAGAAAGAAAGAAAAAGAAATAGAGGACTGATAGGTTTGTCTCCTCCCCTACGACCCTTCTGTAAGGGATGTCCAGTTACCTACAGATGAACTTTGAGTCTCCACTCGGCACTCCCTCTCATTCACAATGATATACATTTTTATTCTTTGATTACTGATACCTGATCCCATCGACACCTCATGGTCACACAGGATGGTGTGCTTCTACCATGTGGGCTTTGTTGCTTCTGAGCCGAATGGCCACTTACTTACCTTCAAGTCTTTTAGATCCCAGACTCTATATATCTTTTGATAGCGGGCACCATCAGTTTTCTTCACCACATTTGCTTATGCACCTACTTTGTCTTTAACAATCATGTCAGGAAGGTGAACATCATGGAATCCTAATTTGATAGAACAAAGTTTTCTTGCATTGAGGAAGTACTTGAGTGGAAGTGCGATATCCATTTGCTGACTTCATACTAAACATATAAATATATGCACCTGGGTCTATTTCTCCATCACATATGTAAATATATTTACATGCATACATGCCTGTATTTAGACCTCTCTAGATGCCCGTTGTCTCCTAGTTCTTGCCTCCAGTTCCTTTTACTTTCCTCTTGCCCCGCTATCATGTTCAACCTTCATTTAAGTTTCAGTCATTTCTCTCAGTTACATTGTCCTTGGTCAATCCCTACCAGGCCCCTCACACCCTCCCTGCCACTGATTTTGGATCACTTGCTGTTTTCTTGTCCCTGGTTTAACACCTACTTCTTTTCCACCACCTCTCCCTCTCCCATGTCCTCCAGAACTGTCAGTCCCTTTATTTTCTCCACCAGATTGTTTATCTCACCTATCTTATCCATATAGACCTGCAGAGGTAACAATATGCACAAAAAAAACAAGACAGCAAAAAAAAAAAAAAAAAAAAAAAAAAAAAAAAAAAAAAAAAAAAAAAAAAAAAAAAAAAAAAAAAAAAAAAAAAAAAAAAAAAAAAAAAAGCCTGTAAATAATTCAAGGTCTGTTTTTTGATCTTATGGAGTGTTTTCTGGTCAAGTATGATGTGGTGCCCTGCCCTGGCTCCAAAGTCTATTTTTGATATCCCTTGGGAACCATTCTCTGCTTCCCTTGCTGTTCTGTTGCACACCCTTAATGTTTTGCCTCCGTGTGGTGGGGTCAGATCGAGTGCAATTACCACACTGTTTCCAGTGTTGTCCCCATAGGGCTACACATCAGTGAGGGATGTCATGTCTCATAGTGGGGGCAGCCTTATGGTCCTCTCGAGGCATTGGCTGCTCTGAGCAGGGATATCAACCTCAAGACTTGGTGGGTCAGCATGTGCTCCACTCTCTCTTCTAACCCCCTTCATTTGCTCCTGTGTGCCCTGATCAGACTTGTCCATCTTCCTGAGCTGTAGCTTCAGTACTGTTCTTTGAAGTAAATTCTTCTGGGGTGAGGGGCAGCTGTCTAAATAGTTGGGGTTGGGACCTACCCCTTGGACCTCTCTGCAATTTTGATTTCTTGACTGCTATTTCCATGCACGCTGATTGTGAAATTCTTGACAATTTTAATATTTTTTCCTTTTATCTGGGTGTTGCTTATTGGTCCACCTGTGTGGGTTTTTGTTTTCTCTTCATTGAGTTGTAATCCAGACTAAGACTATGGCCGTAGATCTTCATCCACAAGTGTTTCAAGCCCTCAGAAAGTTCAATTAGCAAGCTTTTAGCATTTGCATACCAAAGATTGCTTTTGAGTCTTCCTCATCCTGATACCACATTCAACTTCATATAGATGATTTGCTCAGCATCCAGCTCGAGTAAATATGGTGAAAGGATATAACCCTGGCACACATCTTTCCTGATTGTAAACCCTCCAGGATCCCCCTATTCTGTTTGAATCTGCTTCGTTGGCTGAGCATAGGTTTCAAATAAGCACAGTGAAGTGTTACGGAATTCCAATTCTTCTCAATGTGTTCCATAGTTTGTTATGATCCACACAGTAGAATGCCTTTTCATAACCAATGAAACCCAAGTAAACCTCTTCCTTGTATTCTCTGGTTTCAGCCAAGAGCCATCTGGCATCAGCAGTGCTATCCCTCATGCCACATCCCCATCTAAATCCAGCTGGGATTTCTGGCAGCTCCCTCTCAATGGACCGCTACAATCAATTTTGAATTATCTTCAGCACAATTTTATTTGTGTGTGATAGTAATAATACTGCTTGCTAATTTTTGCATTCTATTGGCTCACTTTTCTTTGGAATAGGCACAGATGCTGATCTCTTCCAGGTGGTTGGCACAGAGGGGTGAGTAGGAATAGTCTGCCCTCATTCTCGTCTGGCCTCCTGATCCCTGTTCGTATGATCCCAAAGGTCACCGCCCAGTACACAAAGTAATGCAGGGAGGGTGGGGAGCTGACGTGGGGTGGGGGCAAGTGGAAAATATTTGGTATAGATATTTTTCCCAGACTTCCTGAAGTATATCTATAACTTTTGGAAATATATGTGTATATATTTTGAAATCTACATTTAAATATATCCTTTTCCCAGTCTCTTTCCTAACAAGATGAATTTCTCAGGGTTCTATTTTCAGCAATCTTCTCATGCAGTATCCTTCCATAAACATATTCAACTCCGTCTGGGCCTTTTTATGGAGAGAAAGATCACTAGCTCCCATCTGTTCTTTTCTTTCCAACAAGTCAATTTCACCTAGGAGCCCACCACTTCCAAGACTGATAATAACCTTTATATAATTTCTTTAACATTTTAGTTGAAAATTCTGCTAAATTTGTAGTTCCTTATGAATCTCTCTTTAGTTCTTATATCTGCCTTTATTTCAGCCCTTATAATGTTAATACAATAATCGCCTAACTAATCTTTCTCCCTCTAATCTCTCCTAAGCTATCCGATATACTGGGATATTGATTTCAAATCCTTTAATGTCTTTCTGTTGCCTAGCAAATAAAAGAGACATAAAAACTTAATATCTTGGTTGTATTCTAGATGCTCTAACAATATCTGCAGCAAGGCTTCTATCTTGAACTGGAATAAGTAAAAGAACTCTTTCCTCCATATTCTGCACTATATTGAAAGTATAGTGCATGTAGCATTGTGTTTTTTTTTATCATGCCCATATTCTTAATCATCTTCAACATTCCTCACTTTTCTTATCATGGAAACTTGATCATTGACCTGAAAGCTTGATACCTCTAAATTACTTGAGTCTGAATAGTTCCAAACACCAAAATCAAGATATTCTCATATAACCTTTATCCTATCAGCTCCTTCATCTCTTTGTCCAGTGTGTTCCTGACCTTGACTTCTTTCTTTACAGTTTTACTTCTGTATCGTGGGATATTTAGACCTGTGTACCCCTGAGTTCTGAAGATCCCTGGGCCTTCTCCCTCTCAGTTCATGGCTCCTCTACCAGCTGACTCTTGCTTCAGTGTTGGTCACAAGGGACCACTGACAGTCTATATGAAACCCTTCTAGAAGCCTTGACTCACTTTGTAAGAACCAAAGTGTTTCAAACAATCTCAAAATGATCAAAAAGTACACTAAAAATAGTTTTTTTCCTCTTCTACGATCATTTGAGAGAACATTACTGATGTGTTACCCTATCACTCTGTGAGGGTTTCCTACAAGCAAGGATATTGTCCAACGCAAACACCGTATGGCCTTCAAATTAATATTTTTACTAGCTTAATTAATTGACCAGAGGTTAATACAGCAGTACCATCTAGTTCTCAGTCCCATTTCAAGTTTTAGGAGGTTCCAGTGACATGTTTTCTGTAGCAAATGTTTACAATGGCACCTTGTACTTAGCTGCATGTCTCTGTAATCTCTAGTCTGGGACACTGTCTCAATCTTTCCTTGGCTTTCTTGACCTTGATAATGTTGATGAGTCCATGGCAGTTATTTTGTAGACTGGCCTTCCCTCCTCATGATGGATTTCGGGTTATACACACGTGGCAGGGCATCTTGGGACTGATGCCATTTACCTTACTGTAGCTTATCTGCTTGTCTGTGATTTTTCACTTGTGCTCCCGTTACTGAGTTTGCCCATTTTAACCATATAGTTAAGGTTATATTTGCTAGCATTCATAATGTAAAGACATTGTTTTTTCCTTCCGTATTTTGTATTTTGTGTGAAGGAACTTGGAAATAAAACTGCTTAATCATAGTTTTAATTTATTCATTTATTCTTTGTACCAGTGGGTCATTTTGGCTTTCCATTTTTTGTTGTTGCTGTTGTTTTTTTTGGGGGGGCATCACTGCCTCTGGTGGTCGTGGGCGCTACCCAGCGCTGCTCCTGAGAGCTGCCGCTGGATTTGAACCGCCGAGCCCGCGGGCCACAGTCCACACTCAACCACTTACACCACCGGGGCTCAGCCCCCGTTTGTTTTTTAATTGAAAGATCATTTTCTTGGGAGATCTTAACAGCTCTTATTAACAATCCATACATCAATTGTATCAAGTATACTTGTACATTTGTTGCCAATATCATTCTCAAAACATTTTTCTACTTAAGCCCTGTATCATCTCCTCCCTCCTTTTCTCTTATGACCCCTTGATAAATTATAAATTATTATTATTTCATATCATACACTGACTGCTGTCTCTCTTCCCCCATGGTTTCTGTTGTTCATCATCCTGGGGGTGAGGGATAGTTATGTGTCAACCACAGAGATTGGTTCCCCCTTCCTCACTTTCTCTCCCCATCTTCTTCCTACCCTCTGGTATCTCTAATTCGCTTCCTGTTCCTGGATGCCAGGTGTCCTGAGCAATTATCTTTTATCCGTACCTGTGCACATGCTCTGGTCTATTGGTTTCCTGTTTTATTCAATGGCCTATAATGTCTGTTATTATTATTTGATGTCATATTGTCCCTCATTTGGTCTGTGTGTTTGGCCTGTGCAAAGCTCAAGGGAGCTTCTGTATTGTTTTGGCTTGTTGCTGCCATTCTCTGGGGGCCTTTATGAATTTTCAGGATGTTCCATTCCCATTCTGTATGGCCCTGCCCCCGTCTTGGAGCCAGCTGCTGAGATCCGGATGTGAGATGTACTTATTGTCATTGGAGTGTTACCACTCCTCAGCCAGTAAGGAGAAAGAGCAAAGGTAGAGATATTCAGTATCTACCCTCCCCCCTTTCCAAAAGTTCACTGTATGTTGCTTTACTTTTATAAAAACTCAACAGTAGTACCAGCTTTTGCCAATCAAAACAGATCCAAAGAGGATTTTTGCCAAACCCAGTGTTCAGCATTGGTTTGCAATGAGTGTTTAAGAGTCACCTGCACCCCGAGGAGCCAGTGGCCGAGCTCCTTCACTGGGTGCTGCACTCAACTGCACTCACCTGCAAGCAGGTGCCTCAGCTTTAAAACAGTCTGTGACCCTGTCTGTTAGTGTCTGTTAACCCTGGACCTTAGTGTGACTTAGCAAGTTAATTTTGGAGGTCTGGGAGTGCTCAAAAAATTTTAATGCATACATTAATGATACTATCGTTGTCACTTGACTCTGTTTCTTCCTATGAAAGGTTTCATTGGAACAGTCTACTCTCAGTTAGCCAGGGGAAGTTGGATAGCTTATATGTTGATGTGTGCACATTTACATCTCTTTTTTTTTGTATTCTTTCTGCTAGCTGACTGTCCAACTTATCTGTTAACCACGAATTCCCAGCAATACCTCACCTTCCAGTCAAATCCCCACGGCATTCATTCCAGCTCTTTCCCTTTTCATATATTTCCCTGGCAGTCAGAAACCTGGCTCCCATTATCTTGAATATATTTCTGATTTGCTCAGTCCATCTCTAGGTAACCGCTGTCCCTTTACATGCCTGTGTGATTCCAAACCTCGTCTCCCCAC